>JABASC010005292.1:0-10448 GCA_019776185.1 Plutomurus gul
GGGCCGCAATGACAATATCGTGGGATATTGATTTTGGTATTTTGAAACGATTTATGAAATGTTCCTCAAAGAATTTGGTTATATGGTTCCTCTCGATCCTCTCGCCCCTACAAGTAAACCTAGGACTTCGACGCTTTTAAGATTAAATTTATCTAGTAGATAAGGTATAGATGTATTTATCTTTCTTTATAGTATCTACTTCAATCGGTTGGTTGACTGTAGATTCAAGTCTGCAAGTAGGGTCTAGTATGTATACAAGAAGCATTTATTAGAGAGGAAAAAAGAAATTGTATCTTCATTTGTAATGATTTAAAATTTTCATAGAGAAAAATTCAATTTGTTAATTGAACACCAAGAGAGGGAAAGATTTATTATTACATATTAACAAATCACGGTCACACTACTGATCTCGTATCTATCTGCCATGTGACGAAAAGCATCTGTGGTAGGTGGTAGACTAGAATTCTGAGTTCGATCATTGCCTGGAGCCCGGACAATGTTGGGTATTTAGTAGTGTCTGCTAGTCTGTAGTCAGTCGGAGACATAAAGGCCAAACAGACTAAATAGGTTATTTAGACTGATACAACAGCAGCTCATTGAAACTGCTACATTAGTGGGCCAGGGGAAAAAACGGAAAACAATGGAATTCAGTTTTTACCATGTCAGCATGGTCTAGTATTTAATTTTTTATAAACCACACCAAAAGAAAGAGCGAAAAATTTCTGTTAGAATGTAGCTTCTTCGTATATCTGGGGTGAATAGGAAAACGAAATTCGAAAATTACGAAATTTCCATGTACGTTTGCACATTATAATCAAAGTTAGTGTACATATTGTATTTAAAAAAGGCTCCTTCCTGGAGAAAATGTACTAAACATGGGGAAGGAATAAAAATACTGTGGGGAAGAGGGACTATATTGTTTGGACAAATATCTCAAATATGCAAAGCTAGGGTTGACGCCTGGCTGGCCCGCTAGCCTAGGCATAGATGCACACTTTTTCATCCATACTCCATACAGCCATACTTAAAACAGCAGCTTTCAATCCAAACTCCATACAGCTAAACTCCAAACTGTTACTTTCAGTCCATACTCCATACAGCCAAACTCCAAACAGCAACTTTCATTCCAAACGGCAAACTCCAAATGCCAAACCGTATGGTATGGCGTTTGGCGTATGGATCCAAACAAAAAGTATGGATCCATACGTATGGCGTGCATCTATGGTCGGCAGTAAGAACGTCCACGGGTACAGTTTTGCCATACAGAGTTCGAATCTTCTTTCAGCTTACATTACTGTGTCCTCTCTGCAGCAGAAAAGCAGCGTTATTCTATGACTGTGTCCTATGGCAAATCTCATATGTGATGTCAGGGTTCAATCAATAATTGAATCTCTCTTTCGAATAAGCCATTATTCATCAAAATCGGATGAAAATTGACCAAGTAGGAAGATGGTCTCGATAACTTCACAATTGCCTCAATTTTCACAATTAAAAGATAGAAGATTAGAAATGAAATATTAATTATTTACTTACAATAATTATTTTCTTTCAAATGTATAGCTGAGGACTGGTTGGACTCGCAGCAACACCACAGATAAAACAAACCACATCATTTGTAAACAGCAATGGCCGAAGTAGGATCTTCCCAAATTAAACAGCAAAACTGGTGTACCTTGTTAGATTTTGGTGGAAACACAATGCCTGCCTTAATTGTAAAGAGTTTTATTTCCGACTGTTACTTGTATCCAAAAATTATTCTCCATAAAGATTTTAAATTCTTTCGAGAGTACTTGGCTTCCATTGGAATGAAATTTTCTTGTGAAGACTCTATTTACAACGAAGATCACGACGATAACACATTTTGCGTTGAATTGGTAAGCTATTTATTACGATATGGAACAACATCACAAAAATTCGTCCTGTCCTTAATACAAAATATTCTAATTTAGAGCAAAAAGGAACTGAAGGTTGTTCGTGTCCGCGAGAGCGTCACTCCTAGTGATGGAGCGTGGTCTTCCATTCGGACATTGCAAATTCGAAGGAGATTGGGATTGGGAATATGGAAATGGAACATGCCGATGGGAACAGACGCAATCCTGAATTGTTTCGTTATGTATTGTCAAAAACACGAAGATTTTAAATTAAACCCAAAATTGTATTTTTTCAATAACTTTTTGGCAAAATTTTCTTTGGACAGGGGAGCAGATACAGAAGGTATCAGACTTACGGGGAAATTAAATAAGTTTTTTAAACTCAATCATCTAAAGAATGTGCCGTAAGTGAAGACCCTGAATTAAAATCCCTATAATTGCCAGCGTAAACATTCGTTCAGCTAAGATTTCAATTTAATGAGAAAGAAGAATTGGGCCTTTCTAACTCCTTGCAGGCAATTGTTCGTAGTGCTTCCCACTCATGAGTTTTCTCGATTCTTTGGCGATATTCTTTCTGATACGGTACCGTGATCGGCCGAAATATTTTAAAGCTCTTCGACTTAACGTCTATCCTATTCGCTCGTAAAAACATTTCAATCTTTCAATAATTATGACAAGACAAAATGTGTGATGACTTATAGGAATGTGTATCATTTTCGAGTATTTACGTTAAACGTCAGGGTTATTTTCCTTTCATTTCAAAATTTACTAAATTTAGGGGTTTCATTTATGGCACCGTCTTTATATAATTATCACAATAATCGTGTATTGTCATGGGGGAAACCATTTATTAAATGACGACTTTTATGAGGTCACTTTACATGTAATTACCGATAGACACAGTACTAGGTGTAAATGTTGAATGTAAGCACTTTCATGGGAAGATTTTATTTGTTTAGTGTTTATGTTGGTATATGTAATGAATAAGTATTTTGACTGGTCCTTTGATTGCTGAGATTGCAACGTCAGTGCAAAGTGATTTGGAAGGTTAAGCTTTTTCCGAAGTTATAATATGTACTTAATTTTTTCTTTAGAAATATATGTGTTCGAGAAAGCGGACGAATTGCGTCGGGTGCAGTGCGGATATATTGAGTACAATAGTGACGAGGAGCGTGAACTGAATAATTGCCGGTGGGTGAACCCTGATAACTCTGATAATGAATCTTCCGGGGGATTCAATGACAGGAGCGTTAATCCAAAGAAACAAAACGGCCACTCGAAAACAACCAGTAAAAAACCAAAAACAGCAAAATGTATAAAACAAAAATCCTCCGTGGGAACTCATCGTAATAAGAAGAAAGGTCCTAGTTCTAAGTCTACAATTTCTTGTTCTCAATGCAAAAACACATACAAATTAAGGGCGGCGCTTAGAAGACATCTAGTGAGAGCACACAATATTCTATCTAATTCTTCCTTATCACAATTATGCAACAATACGGATAGCGAAGAGAGTAATAGTAGCGCCAGCGAAGATGAGGTTGAATCTTCAGATCAGGAATTACCATTGAAACGAGATTCTCCCCGTTTTAATGCCACCGTTAATCAATCGACAGAACCTACTCTGGGTGACAAAAAAAGATATTCACCATTAAGAACGGAAGGTAGGGCGTCTATAAGATGTGAACTCAAAGAAATAGTTAATGATCTGAATATACGAATAGGTAGAAAGCATCATATTAAAGATATTAAAAGTGTAACAGATAACAAAAGAACTAAAATTAAGTGCTCGCACTGCGATTTAACGTATGCAACTAAGAAGTCTTTAAGACGCCATTACAGAAATTCGCATCCATGGACTGTATAGCCAACGGTAGCAAACGTCGGTTACTTACAAATGATGTAATTGCTTAGGTAGATGAACTCACTTTTCACCTTCGTACGTATTTCCTCTAAATAAGGACACAATGTAATTATTTTATTTATTTAAAAATTGTATCTCACTACTACTTGTCATTTTTTATGCTAAACAAAAAACTGTCAAATTCTGGTCTAGTTAAGACCATTAAAAATTCACATCTAATTATAACATTGCAAACTGTCAATTTAACAATCAATGAGTTGCTCTTCTAGTGAATGTTTTTATATATAATTAAAAGATGCATTTGGGCTAATAATAATGTGCGTAATTTAGGAGCCCATTGAAGTGTGTATTAGAGGTGAGTGGGCATTGATTTTAGAAATACCCAGCCCAAACAAATTCTTTAAAACAATGCCCATCCCATGGGCTGGGAATCCATGGGCGTTTTTGGATGCCCATTCACCTCTGGTGTATTATACGTAGTTATGGTATATTTACAATACCCTGGGCCGCGTATTTTACGGAACGTTAATTGAGTTCTTTTGACGACAAAATAAAATCTACACAATTTATTTTTTTGTGCTTCTAAATGAAATATTTAAGCGGATTTTCCTTTACAAAAATTGTTTCCCTTCGTAAGAGAATGTCCGAGAAATTTGCACCGGAAGTGGAGGCGCAAATGAAAGCTGTTTCAAGAGCTAAAGTACCCCAGAAGGGGACACAAAATCAGCTAAAACAGGGCGGGATTGGTTAAACTCCGGAAAGGCAATACAAAGCTTGTTAGGTAAATTAACAATTTTACAAAAAGAACGTGCCCCAGGTCAGCGAGCGCTGGCCAGATGACTGTTTGTATCCTCCTGTAAGAAGAGTCATTCACTAAGGTCTGGGGGAAACGAACTCGTCGACAGGACAGTTTATGACCTTAACGCTGGTCAAATGAAAAATAGAAAAACAAATGCAAGATGTTGGCAGAGAAGCATTTGGCGGGATCAAAGTCGGAGTTTTAGGCCACGCTGGATGAGTATCAGCTTGTATCAATCAAGAAAGGGGAAAGTCTGCTACGAAGACGAGCTGAAAAACTTTCCCAGGTTTGTTTGTCCGAAAAGAGAAAGGGATATGAACAAATTCACATTCCTTACCTCCATGTAAGGACCTTAAGGTAGAGCCCCACATGGAGCAGCTTGTTTCAAAACCTATTTTTGAATAGAAAACACTCTTAAATACTTCACTAATAAGCACCAAAAAATAAATTAGGTAGATTTTATTTTACCGCCAAAAGAACTAAATTAACTTTCCATAAAAACCGCCTTCCTGGGTATTGTACACTACTCAGCACATAGATTTAACTAGCTCTGCATAATGTAGTTGTAAGTATGTAACAACCATTGGTAGTAAAGTAGTTGCTTTAAGTTCTAATTACTGCAGTACCTAATTCATTACTATTACAAAAAAAGTCTTGCCAGTGAGTAGTATTTTTATGTTTTAATGGTGAGTCAGAAAGATGTAGCAAAAATTGTCCTTGTTCATAGAAGTGTTTCATCGAGATTTAGGAAAATGTACTGTCGAAATCTCGGATACGGATGCCAATGTATGTAGCTATCAATCTCCCAAACAATTCACTCAGCGTGCGGATATTATATATGTGTATATAGCCTTCCTGTCTAATAATGGCATGAAAGTAGAAGTTTGTGTATTACATTAATGTTAAGTACAACAAGAACAATGAACTATAATAACGCTGTATCGTTCGTGATATAAGTATGTAGAACAGAAACGTGCCAATGCCACGCAACAAGCCCGATACATACGATACGTTATACACAGTACACAGTGACACAACTAGAGTTGGTCACATAATGGCACAATGTATGGTGTGCGTAGTGACGGTTTTGGACTTTATTTATATCTGTAGACAAAGTTTTATCGTGGATGAGTTGAACAAAGTGCGTAGTCCTTTGATTCTCGAGTTCATTGTAATTTCATCATCAACACATCTCTAGTTATTTATATAGTAATACAGATAGATCCAGCATTATATTAATGAAAGAAAACTTCATTTATAAATAGTACATATTAGCATTTCTATGAATCTACAGATACATTATTAACTATTAGCTTTACTACTCTAAGGATTTTAGCTTCTAGCGTCGAATGTGCTACATGGACTGTGATACCTTTTACACACTATGCAATCTCAGAGAAAAGGTTGTTATCGTTTACCTTTGATTTATCAATCTTTTGTTGTTGAAAATTACACAAATAAGCGTTTATTTATATTGGTATCGGTTGATTTTTGTTGTGTAGTGTTTGCTAACGTGTAGATAACTGTCTTTTTAATGCTTGTGTAAATGGCATCTTGTCGTGAAATCAATTAGGTCGAGTGGTGAAAATACATGATAAACTGGAGAGGTAAATAACTAACGAAGCATAAGATACACATGTTCCAAGTTACCCTCCGATTGAGGAAAACTCTGTCTCACTTTATAATCTGTTGTCTGTCTGCTCCGATTTGATTGATTGGTATTTGAATAAAAACACCATCGCCGCAAACCTTGCTAGATATTGCCCAATAAAATTTATTTGTTTTACCTTAAGGCCACTCTACCCACCTGTTGAGAGTGATCAAGAATTCTTACGTAAGTAGAAAGCTAACTAAATTTGCTTTATCGACTCACCCAAAATAACATTTAATATTACCTACAAGAATTTTTTCTGATTCTCTTTAAGAATCTCTGTAAGCATATTAGATTTTATGTAAAACATCGAATCGAAATTCGAAATACTACAAGTTGGCATTGATTTAATGTTTTCCTAAACTGGCTTAAATATCTGATACCAAACAATTTTTATTTGAGATGCAAGGCACATTGCATCTGCTAATGCTAATACACAAATACTTACATGAATTAATATATCGGCTATTCTATTAATAGTCAGGTGAATTTATTTGTGTTCGCGGTAAGTACAGTATGATCGCGTTTCTTGTTTTCCCTAAATCGATCTCACCTCTACCTAAGTAATTGCCACTGCCAATTGCATACATAATCACTTTTTTATCATATGTACTACTAGTAGTAATTGAGTGGTTTTGACTTGATCAGTCTTTTTTGCAATTAAGTCTGCTCATCGAAAGCGGTTTGACCGTCCTAATCCCACCACACCTTGAAACAGGCTAGGGCATTTTATTACTCTCTTCGCATCCAATTGCAAATGCCAAACGAAAAAATGTTAACTGTGTAGAAGGGCTATGATTACGCAGTAAAATGAATACACCCCGAAACCGATTCCAGCCTTCACGAAGTTCATTTCTTCATTCGGCCTTGTATCATACTTCAGAACAAGGTTGCATGTACTAATTATTAATCATACATTCAATATGCATTCGTGTAGTAGTATTTGTAATCTGTGCACGGATTTACACATACTTTCAGATTCACTGTTAACTATCACTCAAAACTCATACTTAATTCATTTGGTTATACATCCGTTTTCGTAAAGTACATGACAATGTTTATAAATTCGTTTCCGGAAGGACTAAGTCGGTTTTAAAGAGATTAAAGAGTTTGGACTCTTTATACTTGAAGCGGTTTACGTATTAGTATGTACGCATGATGTTGCTGAAGGTTGGGGGCGCTGTAAAAGCAAGCTCAAAATAAATAGGTAGATATACATAGGTATAACAGAAAACAGAGTTTCAAAAGAAAAAAAACCATGTGTGAATGTAGTAGATCATTATAATATTGTAATCTTAAGAGGAAGGTTGCGCGGTGCTTGTGCTGACAATGTCAATTTCAATGAGATGATGCGGCGCCTAGAATAGAATGAAGTGTAACTTTGCTCTCCGACTTATTTATACAAAGCACATTTGTAATTTTGATGCATCGGTTGAAGTCTGAAGTACTATTGGTGTGCTTCTCCTCTGGTTTATATTTTTATACGTTTTGTTTACGAAAAATGTTATGTGGTGAGGATGAAAGAGCACGATTGCCCAAACTGCGCACTTGGCTGTCAAGCCGACTCTTGTGCATGGAAGATAAAGTAGTCTTCGTGATAAAATAGTTTTCTCTTTGTACATACAGGGTTATGAGAAACTGTCAAATAATCTGTGCTGATTCTTATACTCATTTCTGCAAAATATTCTTGTATCCTAGAGATTTTTATTCGGCACAACTGGCACAAGGCACAAGCAACCAAAATTGTTTTTAAACAATTTTACATCCTACAGAAAGTTGCTAAATTTGCTAAGTAGAAAGTGTGCAATTTAACATTAATAGAGATACGAAAATATTGCTCTCTTGTGTTTTATCAAAGTTAAAGTCTGTCATTCATACAATTTTTGCTTGGTATCAGAAGGTACGGAGACAGTAAAAAGTTGGTATGAAGATATATTACAGTAAGAGTTAGTTTTTTTGTACCCCGAGTAGAATGAGCAGAGATAAGCTATAATGATTTAAGATAACTATGCACTTGGTTGAATGTTACGGATCAAAACAAGTACGTTTGTAGCACTTTTTTTAGCTTTGCCACGATCAATGTGCACGTTTTTTCAATTTTGTTGTTGTTGATGGTGTGGCAGTTGGCACTTATTATAGTGACGCCTCCAACCACCTCTAAAAACTGTGGAATGTAAGATACTACACCTGATATTACCTGATATACATACATACTAACAGACACCGAGAGATTTGCAACAAAAACAATCGAGCATCAACTACAAATACAAATACATAGGGGGAATGTCGCGTGTGTTTCATTTATCAGCATGTTCAGATATTATGTCAAAATCTTTCTGGAAACATCTCTCTTATCTGTATTGAGCCAAGTGCGCACTTACCCTTAATGATAAAGGGTTTATTAATGACGGAATATCTTAAATTAGAGCGTTTGCCTTTAGCAACATTCAAATTCATATCGTTAACTGTAGAGTGACGACTTATATAACATTACAATCTCAGAGAAAATTTGACATGACGATTATTGATCCAAAAGTTAATGAGCCACAGTACCATAAGCATGTCAACTTTGATAATAATAATTAAGATAGTAAAATATCATCCTGTATTAGTTGACAAGCGATAGACATGTGTTTGTTGCACGTTATTAATTACAAGCATGTAATGGTAGGGAAAGAAACGGAACCCATTCACTCTCTGCAGATAATATTAATGATGGAAATACAACTAATGAAAGATAATGAACTGAAAGAGGGGTCGTCATGCTTCAATTCACGATTGCGGAATTGACACAACCCAGATAAGCGGCTCAAGTGCGATTTTCTCCAATACCAATGCAATGATGATAACCACTTTTATGTACTGTGCAAATTCTCTATTTAGTTTCTCGTTAGACGCTTGGTTATTTTTCAAATTACCATAACATATAATAATAATATTTATCATTCTCATATTCTAACTATGATTTTGTAGTTTGTGGTTCCATTTTCGTTAGTGTGTATATAATGGCTCCTATTATATTATATGTACTTATTTTCACTGGAACATCTTAAAGAAAGAATGGTTTCATGGAAAAATAAGTAAATTGTTGTTTAATATGCTTACAATTTTTCTACTTGACAAATCGTGATTTGATATGCATGAACCTCGCCCAGCCAGACTGTCTGAATTCCACAAATGGAAAAATACCAAGTGAAATAACATTTTTTCCATCACGCGGTCATCCTATTTTTATACTGGAATTGTGGAATAATCTCCTCAGTGAGCTAAATTAGGATCTTAACATAATAAGTATCAATTAGTTTCCTCCTGTTTACAGTATCAGCGTAGGGAAGTCATTGTAGAAGAAACTTGCATAAAAACACTGTACTTATACACCGTGTATCAGATGTAGCCTCACCCTATTTTGCCAACCTGTTTACCTATCACTCAAAACAGACCCGAGGTTAGCAATATGTACTCTAAATTGAACGATGTATTTTAGGGGTTAGTATGTAGTTACTATTCAAATTTTGAGATTTCTAGTACAAAATTCATATAGCCAAGGTGCAGACAAGTATAATCAATACAAATGTTTGACTCATTTAGAATCTAATAATAAAGAAAACGAATATTTCTGTAGACAGATTGTCAATATTGAGATTAATGACAACATATGTAGGTACAGGTACAGGCGACATCGTTATCGTCTGTGTATTCTAGATAGCTTAAGAATCTGTACACTGTGGTCACTTATTGTTGTAGCTCGTTCATTGCCACATTTTTATATCACCTTCTCTTTCCATTTGGGTTGGGCACAGTTGGCTATGTATGTACTTCTTGTGAAACACGGTGTACAGTGCACAAACTACTTACATGCATATAATATATGTAGACTAACTTTAGATCTATTTATACAAACAGGACATAAAAGGTAATGAGAGTTTTCAGTATATATTATTATATATATGTATTATATATGTAATCTGTTAGCGCTTAAAGAAATCTGACTGGCTAGTCTCTGGATCACAAATGGTGCTTTTCACGTCAGTTGTGCATTACGTTTTACGTTGCTTGTACTCTACACGCGACGGGCTTGACAGACAGAATAGATCTTCATTCAAGAGTAAAGTACATGTAACATGTAAACCACATTACAAGCTATGTACATTATGTGTAAATACATAGGTGCACATGTCCCATAATCAGTGTTTCGTTTTGACCGGCTTTTTTCAATTTCGACCGGGGTTAAAACCGGTTGAAACCAATTTCAGCCGGTTTAAATAG
>JABASC010005293.1:0-10447 GCA_019776185.1 Plutomurus gul
AGACCACAGGTGGCAGTAAAAATTATACACTACTATGTATATACATGAGTCAGGAGTGACTGTTATCACGACATATTATTTAAGAGGCTCATTCAAGGAGATGCAGATATGTAATAGGTGAATGTTTAAACTTTTATTTAGTGCAAGCTGAGACATTAAACTTCTGTCGTACGTGAATACTACGACGTTGCTTTTGTTAAGCTGTTTTGTGTATTGCATACAAGAATCTGTTTTATATTATCGTAGTAGTAACCATTCTTACAGTATGTAATGGTTGCAGCTCGTAACTTTAAGTGAAATTGTTAAAGTGTATCTTTAGCGAATAGTCATCATGTACTCATCAATTTGGGTCTTTGAACTCATCTGGTCTATCCATTCATCTGCACTACCTTGGCAATAGATTGCAATGGTTAATAGTAGTTGCTTGATCTCTACAATATGTGTACATAGTATGTACATACAAATGAGTTTAACACGTTCGTCTTCAAAGAAGTTTGTCAGCCTGTACAATTATTGAGTACAAGTTGTGCATGTAATTTAATAGTCCACAGTTCAGTTTGGTTTATAGTTCTGTCTGCAGTTTTCTACGGATGGATGAACAGATGCATAGGTGTGTCTATTTCAAATGTTATTTGTTCAAAATTAGCTCCTGCTGGTAAATATGCATGATGCACAAAGAGTAGTGGATTGACATCCATTACAATTAGTGTAACTAGCTGAAAATTGTATGTATTTAACTGAATGTTTGCCTTGTTACAGAGAAACATAAATTTTCATTTCTATTTATATTTATAAGTACNTAACTGAATGTTTGCCTTGTTACAGAGAAACATAAATTTTCATTTCTATTTATATTTATAAGTACCGTGACAAATATCTACTCACTCTCACTCTATAGGAATGTCTTCACCTTATAGTTTGTAGTTGGAAGTGTGTTAAACTGTTGTAACGAACTGACTACTAAATAGCAAGATCAGAATTCAAGGATTTTACTTTGAAAACTCATTAAATTTATTTTAACGCCTATTCGATCTTTTGAAGAGAGCATGTATACAATCATTATTTCGTGTGTAAGAATAGATAGTAAGAATAACCCACACGAATAAAAACTACAAGAATTTATTTCTACTCTCCGTGAGTCTCGTTAGTTTCGAGGACAAAAGTATGTAAGGCTTGTCCAGTATATAGTGAGATTGTAAACAGCTGCAAAATTAACCATGAAGACATAATATTTTCTAGTTTAGACTTTTCTTTTCTACTGTTTAGGATAGTACATATTTTGGAATTCAAAAATTGTTAAATTAAAAAATAATAGAGGTGAAAGCGAAGTGTTTTCAGTACCACTGCCTTAGATAAGGAGGAGAAAGAAAGTTTAGTTCGTTCTCCATGAACACAATTCCCCAAATGTTTCCAATGTCGCCCTATGTAAACATGGGTTCCTTGCAAAATAAAATATTGTAAACTTCGTACGAAACCAAAAAAAGTCTAAGCTTTCAAGAATTAATTGGTACAAATCAGCAAGGATATTGCAGAGGAGTCTGGAAAAACACTATTTTCGGGTGTCAGACAGAAGGTGGGCGGGTGGCGGTGGGGAGCAACGAGGTCAGACAACTTCTTGGAGCTAAAAACTTTTAGTTAACATATGCGTTATATTCATAACAAAATTCAAATGTTTTCGTGCTCTGTGTCAAATACAATAAACTAAAATATGCAGTCTCACTATATAACGGACATACTTTATCGATTTAATGTCTTAGCATGCCTTAGACAAACTTTGGACACTCTGAAAAAGCTTAATGTATCGCATTCCTATAATTATTCCGAAAAAACATTGCGTGAATTCATAATCTACATTGTTTGATGATGCCTTATTACTAACTGTGTGACAGCTTTACAATTTGTTCAGACATTTACGTACATGTGTACGTAACCTTAGAATCTAACATAAATTGCCCATTTCCTTTCTCATGCATGGCTGACGAGCTGCACATTATGTGTGACTGCAATAAGAGTAGATCTACCTTTCCAAAAAGGGGAAAAAGGCTTGTGCATCTTTCGAATAAATAGTTATGTATGTAAATAGAGTGCATTGCAGGATGCAAGTAATCTTAGGATGTGCCACTGTAGAAAGGAAAACAAAAGGGTGTAAAACACAGGAAAGGAAAGGGGGAACGGTCACACTTGGCTTCTCTCCGAAATTACACGTAAAGAGTGAGTTACAATCTGCTTCCAATAAATTTTCTATATCAATGACTACAACATTGTGGTTTGTTTAAAAAATCTATTTATGATTCTGTTTATCATTTGTTCATGTATTATAGAATATTTTCTATTTCACTCTCTCATTACACTTCATTGGATAAATGTGGTCGGTAAATGGATAAACAATATAAAAGGCGTAGAATTCGATTAACAATGCGTAATAGTAATTCTTGTAGTTAATCTTACTGGTTGGAGGTGGAATTCCTTTTTCTATTTATTTCCTAGTAACAATAATATAATGATGATGAATCAATTCAATTTCACGCATTTCTTCACAATTCAGTTGACTAGACATAAGCAGACCACCATCAAAGTAATAGTCACAGAGCCATGCCCCTTTTACTCACTTATCTGTTCTAATACTCCTGTTTGCCTTTACGACAACGCATTCCACTTGTAAACTGCAATGCAAGCACCTTTTATTAAAAAGTGAAACGAGAAAGTGTACACTTTATTCATTTCTAAACCATGTGTAAAAACTTCTACAAATAGGTGCAGAAGGAAATTGACTCGCCTACGGTTATATTATACAAGTTGGTGTTGACGAAAGAAGGTGCAAGTATGCGTCTGTGAAAAAGTGCCGACAGAAGTTATCATCATTTTTCACACTCACGTCAGCAATTCTTCTTTTGTTTGATTTGCCTCTTTGCGGTCAGTGAAAAAGCTGAAACAATTTTTGACTAGGTGCAAAGCGGCATAAAAACAAGGAATGCAAACTCTAGTAAGTAAATATGACAGCAAGTAATGACAGACTTCCATCATCTAGTTTAACATGTCCGCCATTAAAAGTACAATTGATGTCTGTATTAGTAAAACGAAATTTTGAGCATGTTCTGCATCTGCAAAAGTACAAAAAAGATGTGGATGAGTTATTATCATTAAGAGATTGCACAACTAATGTGTGCAAAAGTACAAACTGATGTAGCTTACTTATAAAGCTGATGGACTAATGGATTCCAGACATTATCTTATCGAATGGGAAAATTGTGGAGTCTGAAAATCAGGTTATAAAGTCTATCAGGAAGAGTATGCACAACTTTTCGTTATATGTAATGTAGTGAAGAATTAAGGAAAGTCCTAATTAAAGAAAATAGAACTGTAATGTGAGATACGGAAAAAAATTAACCAAGATGGGGAATATTTAACGGAATTACTTTTTTCAAGTATAAGAGTTATGTGAACTATTTAAAATTGTAGTGCCGTACGTTCTCTTCGTGTAACATTATGTGGGCTGGGAAAAGTTAGGAAGCTTGACATTGAGACTGATTGTGAGCTTCCTAGAAGAGAGAAAAAAATGAGAGTAATGAAAAACACCCCAGAGGATAAAGTATACTGCAACATCGAGAAGATATTCTCGTAGAATTTGTGCGGAAGAAATGAGAAAAAATCGAGAGAAGCATAAGAGAAGTGAGGCAATAAAGAATAATATGTAAGCAGCGAGTTGGATAATAAAAACTAATTACCGTTGGCCGACAGTGACAAAGATGATGTCGTGTTACGGGGACTCTGCTCAAAATACAGATTGCAAAGATAAAGAGATTAGAACGGAGATATGTAAATCCTTTTATTTTTAATAGAACCATCTCTGTATATAGTATGTATAGTATATATACTATATTATGTGCATGTAGCTGAATGCTTCGTGAATCTGACGAGTAAAATATCTATGTGTACCATGTAGTAAAGGCTTGGTACTATTTTATGAGGAAATTAGTATGAGAGCGTTACTCTCTTCTATGTCGTTGCTCTTTTTGTGTGTACACATTTTATAGTTTCGCATGAAAATGTCTCTGCGTACGCTGCGACGGGTAACTGTAAGCATTCTTTCAAAAATTAATCATGTCAAACACATCTTGTAATTTATACATGCAACTAATGCATAAATACATACATATCACTAAAGAATTAAATAAGTAAAAAAAAAATACTTTTGCGTTTCTGTCAAATGGATTTTAGTAACCTGTAATCTAAATACGGTTTAGCTTTCCGTCAACTTTCAATCAATCTATTTGGAATGAAAATAACTAAAGGAATTAATAAGTGAAGACCATAAATGGCATAAATATGTAGCAATGGAATCGAAAAGGTGATGACTCAATAAAGTCAATAAATACAATTTTTTCTGCTCCAAATCAGTGTTAAAAGTGTCGATTTCGCAATCTGAGCATTCAGCATGTTTTTATGGTCAACTGAACAAATCAACTGAGAAATCATGTCAAATAAAAAATGCCGTAAATTCAACAGCCCTCAGCTTCTCACTCATAATCACAATAAAGCAAACACTGCGGAAAGTAAATGTAAATAAGAATAACGCAAGTCGAACGAATACCAATCTTTGCAAAAAGTTGGACTAGCAAGCAGACCAGCAGTGTGTAATTATTATTGTTGTCTCAATCACTTTTATCTCTGTTGAATTGTAACTTATTGCGAAACTCTCCTTTTCATTCCAGTTTATTCATTCTTCCATTACTCTGTGTAATAGCCAATCCATTTCGTCTTAACCCTAGCACAATCTAAAGTGTAGAATAAATATACTAAGGTATATTATTATTGAATTGCTATTATTACGTTTATTATAGAGTCCATTCGATGGAGATCCCGTTCACAATCAGTTCACTGTACTTAGCACACTTCCATTCTGATAAAAATTTAATTATATGACACATTGACACTCTCTATTTCAATGGGACCCTCTCCTGCTCTATTCTGATGTCTCAATATGTCTACTACATTCTAAGACTTATCTAAATTATGTGTAGGTACTTTCATTCCAAACGACGAGTCATTCTCATTTACTGCAATATTGGACATTGTCATTGTATTGACATGTATTGATTAAAATACGTTCGATAATTAACTCATAATTTATGCTTGCATTGCAAATTTACATAGATGATGTCTCTAAGTGGGTAAGTAAGCGTATACAGCATTTTACTGTTTTTTTCTAGTACACATAAACAGAAATAGAATACACACCTGTCTAACAGAAGCTTATAAGAGTATTTTTGCTCACCTACCTCAATGCGCATTGAACTACTCTTTAGGAGAGAAAAAATGTAATAATTATTTAGTTGCAGCCAAGTGGAACCGTGCACATATGTAATTCTTAGATTCTGTAATCGTGATGCACTTCTACAGGTAATTACATACACTGATTAGCTGCATTAAATGGATAACTGCAATTGCTCTGAAGGAGAAGTAGTGTACCAAACGTCGCACGCATTCTATTATGTGTTAGTAGAGTTCTGTGAGTGCTTATCTAAGACATCATTGCATTCTGTCTCACATAATATATTGTAAAAATCTTCAACGATTAGCGTGAAGAGATTATAGTTTGAAAAATGATGCATTCTCAAGATGCTTCATTGCAAAAACAAATGGCAGACAACATCAAAGAACATCGCTGCTGCTTTTTACAGGTTCGTTTTTTCCTCTGTCTTATCTTTAAGCACGTAATAATAATTACAAAGTTCTGTAGATGATGAGGTATGTGGTGAAAAATTGCTGTACATACATACATACTACAATGATGTTGAACAGAGGCTTTCATGCAATTTGCTGATAACTCGCAGCTAGTCTTTTTCAGGTGAGAAGACACAATTGATCTAGAACATTGCAAAATTTTATGTGTGCATTTAAGTGCATGTTCGTTGTACATCGCAAACCAAATGATAGTTTTGTTTGTATAAAAACTTTTAGAAACTGACCAATCCGTTTCACATAAAATTGAAAACTCAAAATGCCTTATTGGTGATATTATTGCTAAAGTAATGTATTAAGGTACTAAAAAGCAGTTTTTATGGGTTAATTTCTATAAAAATTATCATTATATAAAATTCACTTAATTAAAACGAATAAAATTCATATTACAGTACTACATTAAATACCATTTCAATTTCAGATTAAAAAGTGGATAAATTTCGTAAAATAAATTTTTGGAAAAAATATTTTTCCAATAATTAACACGTGCTTTTGGTTTGGGTTTGGTTCAGTTCTACCTGACGAGCATCGAAAAAAATAATTGTGTCAGGACCGAACTTACAATTATTTCGGGCCGAGTCGAGCCCGCCACAACCCGGCTCGATCGGAGCACTAGAACAAAGCTTATGTAGGACGAAGATTCAATCTGACAGAACTCATTCAGAAAATTATTTTTAATGCTGCTCAAATGTTGACTCTATGGAGTTCACATCGAGATGTAGTGATCGAAAGATTAGCCTTTAAAGATCTTTCACATATATTTGAAAATACAGGCGGGTATTGTTATTGTAGTACCTATAATTATATTTTCATACGTTGTTTTTGTTTAATAAACAATAAAGGGCGTTTCACAATTTTTTGGATGCTCTGAATTTAGTTAATGACAAAAGTTTAACAAACAACTGTGTTTCAACTTTAATAATGGTTTACTACAACATCTAATTGAATGTAGGCCAGTTTACCATCCTGAGCAACTTGCACTTTGAAAGAGAGAGATCCCAGAAAAGGGAAAAGCTTACACTACTTACTCATCACCTTATCCTTGGTGTTCAGAAAAAGTTATGCAGATACATTCTTCAGCCTTTATGAAATTGCTAGTCTAATAATTATATAATCAAAACATTGATTTCTACAATACTTAAGTCATTGTATTACACGATTAATACCAACGGTGCATACATATTCCTCAAGCACAATGCAACCCTGTGATCTATGCATGAACAATTGCGAGAGAATCTGAAACCAAACATCATCATATCACAATAACCAGCTAAGCCATGAAGTTTCTATCGAAAAGAACCGTGATTGATAAATGAATGGAACAACCGCTTGCGGATTAATCATAAAACAATTGACAATGCATTGGATATTGTAGGTATTTATAAATCATCATGGCCACTAATTATTGATAATTCGGGGGTAAAGTTAATTAGTTTCACAATTTCAATACAACTGCAGACAATTTTAATAAACAATAAATAACATGTATTATGTGTCACACTGAGCCTTTACTTTAATCATTTAAGTTTTACATTCAGTCTGCATTATTAAAAGCACAGCAATGCAGTGAAGCTTACTTAGTTTGCATGTTGACTTCCAATTCTAGTAGAAACTGTTGTCCCAATCTCTTCTAAATATTTCCCCAGAGAAGTAGTTGCCACTTTATGCATTCATAAGAGTGTTAGTTGTGCATGATAAGCAGAAATGGAATCCCCAGGTACATTCTAGTAATTGACGTGGTCGAAGAGGACGATTCAAGCGTAATTTCCAGCAGAATACATACCTACCAAAGTGGATCTATAGGAAAGGGAGGCAATAATTGAATTTGTATCAAAGATATAGAACTTGGATTATTCATGGAAATGTCATCGAACAAATGTATAAATAGGTTTGTATGTGACATTATTCTACCAAACACTATTTCGCTGTCCTGCACCAACAATAATGTTGTATTAAATTTAGTCACTAATAAGAGCTCCCAGGTAAATACTACTGGGTATTGCTTGTATACTATATACAGATAGATGTAGCGTATGATTATTCGCATGAACAATGAACGGCAATGATTGTGGTGACATGGCGAGTACAGTTAGAAGTTGAAGAGAGCTGTGAGAATTAATCAAGAAAAGTGCATGGATGTCTATCGATGGATGCCACCTCAATAGGTAGTACTTCAGAATTGTGAGTATGGTGGTTTCAGTAATGGACGGAACGAATGCATCAGATGGAAAAAAGAATTATTGAGTGAGTAGTAAAGTTATCTACTTTGCGTACTGTAATAGAGTGTAGTTCAGCTAATGATAAATATAATGTGATAGTACAAAGAGACCTGCTGAACTCAAATCCTAGAGAGTGTCACAAAATACATAGGTAGATATTTTTCCGCGAGAGTGTAAACATGTAATAGACAGTCTAATTATCAGTTCTGTAATAGTAATAATAGTATAAACAGATATATCACAGTCACACGACCAATTTTGAAGTATTTTCACTTATTTTTACCTACCCACATCGGATATTTCAATCCGTGATGTTCAGAGCACTGCTCACTGGAACATTTAGGCACATATAACACTACCACATAAATACAAGAGTTCACAAATTAAATCGCCACCAATTGATTGATACATTTGACATGACACAATCAAAGAACACAACATGGAGTCGTAGCTCGAAAGTTGCAATTGCTTTGCCTTAAATGAAATCATAAATAATTTTCTTTGTCATATGATGTAGAAATAAGGTAAGCTAACGAGCTACTTAACTGTAGGCAGAAGTTCACCAGTAGATAATGACATTGCAGTGAGAGCTAGAGAGAGAGAGAGAAAGAGCGACAGAGGGAAAGAGAGAGGGAGGGAGGAAAATTTTGCGACGCAGACGAAATTTGGTTCATACACTGACCATCAAAGGAATGGACGGTGGAGATGAGAATCAGAGACGAAAGCAATATCTATATATATAAGTATTACAAAGACATGGACTCGACTCGAGTGAATGCACGGCAATGGGACTTGATGAAATAAGACGGAATTGGATTTTTGGATTGGACATAATGAGACGATGTTTTGCTCATTGGCACGGCCATGGCTACCAGCTAACAGATCTATCTTTATTACAGTAGAGAGTTGCACGTAGTACACGTGAAGATGAGATGTCTCGGTGAGTGGTGGTGGTGCTCTTGTGTAGTAGTAGACATTAAGTTGATCCATTAATTTCGTGGACGAGCGGACACAAGTTGTTCTTATAGCAAACCAAGAGATACAAATAGCTCTTCCACCACACAACACAACAGAAGTTGTGCTGCTGCCTTAGATAGACAAGGAAGAAGTAAAAATCTCCTATCTCCACTATTTATCTTGCACAACGGACAGTAGCCAAGTCACTTACACAATTATATCAATGTACTACCCTTATGCAGTGAACACATAGACTTATCGTAGACATTGGAACTTACTTACTCGTTTGTCTTGCACAGATAACACCAACCACATGCTTTTATGTTCTGTGTGTGTGTTCTGTGAAGGTAGTGTCATGAAAAAGTGTGGGATCTAATTAAGTTTTTGTCCCTGCCCGGGGACTTGACTGCGAGATGGGAACACAGAGTACTTTGTACTTTTGCCCCACTCTTCGCTTCTGTCTAATGTCGTGTCAAATGTGTAATGGAATGTAAAAATGCTGAGGAATTCAACGTAATGAAATGTAATCTCAGGGGAATGCAAAGGTAAAGGCAGAGAGAGAGAGAGAGGAGGACAAGCTAAGTCTTAAGCTTCATATGGGGTCTTTCCATTAATTTTTTCGCCAAGTCAAACTATTAGCTTCTCTAACTTTCTTTTGTGAGGTATTTATTGTATCAGTGGACTGGCACTGGACTGGACGAGAATCTCGCCATTGTTCCTACTGCTACACTAAACTTGGCATAATAAACGACCAAAGTTTGAGTCACAGCTTATTTCTTTTCAGTCAAATGAAATGACGCTTTGTCAACATTTTAAAGCTTTCTGCTCTTCCAGAGAATTAGCTTCTAGGAATTAGCATTTAAATTAATTGTACAGTTGGCTTTAGAAATTAATGTAATTAAAATCAATGAATTAACAGATTTAAGTAGGAAGGAAGCATTACGTTGCATGTGCAACATTTTTTCCCCGAGTTACGAGTTGTGGCTTTTTTTTCGTGCAAGTGATAGTATAGGAGAAAATTAAACTCATTATGAAGTAAAATTTTGAATGAATTAGCTTGTTCAGGTCTTGTCAACACGTTTGGCGCTGTGGGAAATGTGGGTTGCAGGCAGGCGGCATTTATTTGCAAAGCACTATTTTCAGTCGTGCTGTTTACTACAGGCTGTAGTTGGATGTTGGATCTCACCCACCAGCAAATGCATACTGATTGTGAGATTTTCGTTCTATTAGTAAGCAGACATCTCACTGAGATGTAATCATTGGCACAAGCTTTCCCCAGTGTATATTTAAGTGTCTTTTCTATGTAGATGGCTCGCTTATTGTTAGTAGGACTGGTGTATTATGCTTGTATTTAAACGTAAACTTGAAGTTCCGGGGGAGATATTTATTTGAATTACACGGTAAGCTTGTTGGCCTTGCAGTAAACTGTAAACTGACATTTATTTCGATAGATACTTACATTAGAATTCAGAATAATTATAATGTCTAATTTGCATACACCCACGTGAATGAATTATTTACCTTGACAC
>JABASC010005294.1:0-10444 GCA_019776185.1 Plutomurus gul
ATTGTAGAGGGGACTTGAGGGCACAGTACAAAAGCTCCCATTTTGATGGAAACGACTTTATGGGGTCTCGTTGTGCCACACAGTATTTGATTTTAATTGCTGAGACTACAAGGATGGGTAATCTATAGTTTAGATTTTATATCTCTATACAAATTATTTTAATGCATTCTCATGCAATGGTATGATTTGTATTTCTGTTTGCAGTTCACCAGCGATTTCTATCGCTGACTACATTAAGTTAAGCACTCTATACTACTTTGGGGAAGTAGCTGATGGCCGAGCTGATCGTCATCATACTTATTCTAAACAATGGATGTTTTCAGCAGTCGCCAAGTTCCTATATTCTCATCCTATACTTGGAGAGCACACCTCGTTTATAACGAGAAGCAATTTATCGCAGTGAGGAATAATACTTTTTAATGGCCGTTACTTGACTGAGGGGCAAGTCGTGCGCAAAGAGGAAGCAAATACGTGTAAGTAATTATTATTACTGCATTTGATGTACGTAATAATAAAATTGTATTTGTTTTAGGAAACAAATACAAATAAACAAATTTTATTGTTACACTTACTGCAGGGGTGTGATATCAAAAGCGGTCATGTCGTCTTCACCGCCGCCTTCATCGTCGTAATTTATTATATTTTCACGTACATCGTCGTCAGGACCAGGATATTTTATTTGCGCTTCTCGTCGCCGGTTGTATACCACGAAAACGAGGACTAGAACTATATTACAACAGATTCTATTAGTCACCAAACAATTCATCAGAGAAATTTCATTTCCCCCCACTAACCGCCGAATCCATAGTGAATTTACATGCAATCATAATATTTCCAGTAGTCTCCCTAATAAAGTGAAATTTGCATGCATCATCAAATTATGCCAGTGAATAATAGTTAACACAGAAATTAAAGATTTAACCTAAACAATGTAGTACTAAATAGATATAGGCCGTATAAATAAACTTTCCTGTCTGGTCAATTGTGTGTACGGGGTGCGACTTACTGAGCAAAACGAGAATACAAACGATAAGTGCAATGATGAAATCAGTGGACGTTGTAATAATTCCCGTGGGGAGCACCTCCAATTCACAATCGTGTCCGTAATAGTCTCTGGGACATGTGCACGTATACAATTTTTCGTCGTCATGATTTGTACAAGTTCCGCCGTTAAGACAAGGACCCAGGCGGGTCTCCATACATTCATTGATATCCCGACACTCCGCTTGATAAGCTCGAGAACCTTTCGGACATCTACGCCAAGTATTTCCAACATCCACCATTTAAGTAAACAGTACTCTCTCTTTCTCTCTGACAGCATGCAAAATCATACTTCAAAGACATTGTGTGGACGAGATGCCACGCCCACCCTCCCCTTGGACGACTCAAGAAATTAGTTAATCAAGAAAAAGTCCAGAGAAAATCAATCAAGCGAAAAAAGCACAAGCCAATAGTTAATTGTAGGAGCACTAACTACGGATAGTATTTATACGAGTAGACTACTTTTTCGGCGGTTAGTATTGGTAATGGGAGAACACACGATGAGTCAATGAATTTCATTCTGAGTGTGGAATGAAACGCTTCGTCGTGTCTGACCGTTGAATTTCTTGCAAGACTACTTACTAAGAATGATGAGAAGACAGACGAGAATGGCGGCCAGAGCCCCCATGCTAAGAGTCAGAATCTGACCCTCTTGGTAGAGCTCACAGTTTTGTCCCCAGTAACCAGGAGGACATTCGCAGTAGTAACGCTGAGGAACCTCCCGGTTGGAGCACACACCGCCGTTCAAACAACTGAACGATGAATAAATAAATTTGTGTATTTTAGCTTAATCCCTATCAATGTAATTAATAAAGACTGTAATAAGGGAGTTTACGCAGATGAGAATCTTTATGGAATTCTACTGGATGATAGCAACTCTTACAAAACACTGGTCCTACGGACCGTTTACTTCAACGTACAATTATATCATTCTGCATAAGGAGTTGTATGAAGACGACCAAGATGCGATTTGTCATATTATATATGTTGGGGAGCGAATGAAACTTTCTTGGTTCTCACAGAGCATTTTCCATGAAAAGTTCAAGGCTACTCATGGAAAAGATTTAAACCGCAACATAGGACGTTTTGGGACAAATTCTTAAGTTGTGAAACGTGATAACTATCTACAACTCGCCTCCCTACTCGCCATGAAAACTGACACCTCTCTATTCCATGGAAAACGATAAATTTATTATGGGGAGAGTATTCATTAACGAAACACTGAATTTAGTTGTCGGAGACACCTATTATTTCAAAACTGCATTGTTTTACCAAAAAAGTCCTACACATTCTGGTACAGGATTGATTGTAGTTGGTGATCCATTTAAGTTTGCTGTAGATCAGTTAGAAAAACTGTGCCAATTTTTTAAAACCTATGTATTAATACTTGCGCAAACTAACCTAACCCCATAATATATTTATCTGTCGACTGTAATTATAATTTAATAATTTTTATTGTTTACATGACCTATTTTCCTACTAATAAAATAAATAAATACTCTACTTACGGATTGTCATTGCACTCATTCTTGTCTTCACATCGCTTCTCATCTGGACTCATCTCCAAACCTTCTCCACAACTTCAAGGGGCCATGGGAGAAATCACGCAAGCACAACATTACAGATTAGTCAACAACTCAATACTTCAACTGAATCTACTTTGCATCTTTCGAAATTAGTTTTAACTACATACATAGTTCAACTACCAACAATCTACATACAAATGTAAAATCCCTTCAAATTGTTCATCTACGAAGAAAGAATGTTTAAACAAAAAATGTTCACAAATTTACACAGATCTAACTATATAGAAAAGTAAGTCAGATTAGTTCAATGAAGTTCAAATCCAATTCAGTCTTAGTCCAAACTCGATTTTAAATACATTTACATATAAATATTAGAAGGAATCGTCCAATTCGGATTATACATAGTATGCAAATTAAAAGAAAAAGGGACTTACGCGCATTCATATTCATTCCACAAATCGACACACTCGAATGGAGGAGGACAAATGACGTTAGCACACGGTTTGTTTGATGGACAATTTTGTGCCAAATTTCGAGCCATTGTTGCCTGACCCCATTGTGTTCCGTTGAGCGCAGGGGGAAGAGGCAAATGCTTTCCTTCTAATCGAATATCATCCAAACAACCTGAAAAATAATTTATAATAAACATCGTACCTTCAAATGTATCTTTGTGTAAAAAAAACGCTCAACTTTGGACAAAAAGAAGCAGAATTTGTGAAAGACACAGCAGAGCAGACTGCTACCAAATTCATACTACAAGTCAATTTCTCAAATTCGCAGATTTTTCACAAGGTGTGGTAGCATTTCTTGCATCGTTTTCGTCTGTAAGCATTACAAATAACGAAGGTTCTACCTTCTTCCGTTACTGTAAAAGTGTATTGCACTTTTGGTATTTTCATGTACTTATTTAGACTAGTCAAACTTCCTTCGTAGAAGACCTATCGATGTATGTCAGAGTATCGTAGGTATTTGCGAAACGACAGTAGGACAAAATATGCGGCATTCAGCAGACTGAGGAATTTTTCATTGTTTGCCATAGTATTTTTATAAATTCCTCTTGCTTTTCATGCATTCTTGGTCGGCTGAACTCAATTTGCATACCTTTCTGATAGTCAGCATACACTTCAAAAGAACGGTGTCCAGTGTACTCTGCTTTTCCTCCTGCATAGACTCCCTCTTGCTTGTCTACCAACATCCATTGATGTTCCCCCTTCTCAAATTTAAATGACTCGTTATACTTTCGTCCTTCACCTCCATCAAGCTCTAGCATAGCAACTGATCCGTGTCTCGAAACCTGTGCACCAAATCAAACAAACTGGTCAGTCTCTTAGCACACTGGCTTTTAGTATTTGTTTGGAGTACGCTTAGTCAAAGTGAATATGAAAATTGAAAGCAAACAAAGTTAGCAAACCTTTGCCGTATGCCATTGACCATCATCGACGGCAACAAAGGACAGCCATAAGCTCCGTTCTTCCGTTTTTAAGCTGTTCAGATTGTACTTGAATCGAAGTCTGCTATCTTTGATCTGTGAAAGTTACAGGGGAAATTGCATGAGTGTAATTTTGCATTCATATTCACGCTCTGATTCTTTCCCTTTTTTCTCTGACGCTCACCAGAAAAGATAGAGCGTGCAGAAAGTGAAATGGAAAGTCCTTTCGTGAAAGTCTCTTACCTCCAATATGCCGTATTCCCTATTGTGCTGGTCACTGATGCGAAAGAGTTCACCGTGGACCTCTCTTGTTCGGAACCGTAGCTGTATAAGGGTAATGAACCTATCCGGCTCAAAAGAGAGTGCGTATTTGACGTAACTTTGCGACTTGAAGGTAGTTGGAATCGTAGGAATGTTGCAGCCTAGAAACAAAAAAATCTCATGTAGTTGCGGAACGCAAATTATTGTGCGATCAATAATGTACAGCTTGAGTTTACAGAGTCATCACTATCACTAAAAGAATTTGACAAGCTATGCCGCTAATTACATAAATTGTACAAACAATATATAATTGCTGCATTTAATAAAATGGTAAGGTCATTTTAAGGAGTACGCACGGTACACACGTTTACTAATTTTACAAAGGATTCGTTAACATGAATACACAGAATGGGTCAAGTGCCACTGGAGTTGGCCACAAAAAAACAAAGATTTATCCTAATGAACTTTTAAGACGACTATAAAAGAATTCTCAAAAGTTTCAGTTCTCCATCCACAACAACCTTCTCAATTAAATAATAAATTAACATGAAAGGGTACTGCTTCAAATACAAGAGGGCTCCAACAAATGAATTGTAAGGGTTCTTCATAAATAATTACACGTTTTCTACAGAATCTGTAAGAATTAGTAGGTATCGCTTCTTTATATCTTTCTAGAATTATACACCTTAGATTAACCCATGAAAATTAAGTAAAGAATCATATCCTTATATGATATGTATAGAGGCATAGATAACGTGTAGTAAAGTACCAGGCCCCATCCATCCAGGTTTGCATTCACAGCGGGGATCATTAAAGCTTCCCACACACATCCCATGTTCGGAGCATTTGGATATGATGTCATTGCCCAAACATGCTTCTTCGATAGGTTGACATCCCCCGATTGCTTTGTGTCTCCAGTGTCCAGGGTTTGCCAGGTCGTACAACTATACGTAGAGAGAAAAGCAAACGAATAGTGACACCATTAAACTCTTCTAATGGTTCATCGAAGAAGCTGATCGTTGGATGCGACAGCTACGGGAGCGATAATGCTTTTTCCCAGTTCCGCCAAGAAGATAAATATGTGGCACTTACGAGACTGTTGTGAACAAGATTACGGATACATCCCTCAAAAGACTTGGTGGTAGGCATGTAGCGCCAGAGATACATGCTAGGATCAAACTGTTCAATAAAGAGCCCACCAACTTGAAGGGGAGTGTTAACATTGAGGTACTCGTTGAATGGCGGGATTTGTCCTTCGGCTTGACAGTTGGCACTGTCAAATACAGTCGGGCTACCATCATCCGCTTCCATGATTTTCGCCGACTTACACAGGTCCACGACCATCCTCACGTCCTAACAAATAAGCCAATCTCATTGACGTCATGTCACTTACACAGTCACCCGCGAGACTAGAGACTAATGACAACAAGAAGAAAACCACCAAGACCTAAGAGTGAGAAAGAATGTGTCTAAGTACCTCAGTGTCCCAGAAAATGTCCACACGGTGCCACTCCCCGTTTGAAAGAGATCCATTAGGCTTCACTCGCAGCTCTAAAGTTCCTGACCCGAAATCTATTAGCAATCTCGGCTCACCTTTTTCCAGCTCCAGAGATATGAAATCAGATAAGATGATTTCGTCAGACTCGGGAGCCACCATCGGTCCGTTGTACAGTAAAAGCCCATCTTCTCGCTTCGTTATGAATTCAATACTTAGATGAGACTCTTCACACATCTCCAAGGGAGGATACCATGCCCAGTCGTTGGCTCGGAACGTTCTGCTACTTATTTGACATCTGGGTCCGTCGTGGCCCCGTGGACAAATACACCTTGGAGAAGAGAGAAAAATTGCATTCACTTAAAAAATCCAAAAGATAAATTGCACTTTGATTTATTATTTCAAGAGAAAAACCTACATTGGACCAGATTTGCTCTCGATGCAACGACCGCCGTTGAAACATTCAAACTTCTTGCACGTGTCTTTCTCTTTCTCGGAAAAGTTCCTGGCACCGCACATGCATTCGGCCAAAGTCTCAATTCGAACTCCTACCAAAGCTGTCTTGTTCGCGTTGACAGTGTACGGCAGCGGACTTATTTCAACAGAGTTCGTGCAAGAGCCTTCACACATTTTGTTTTCGTACAGACACTCGTCGATTCCAATCATTGTAATATTGATTCCGACTTCACGTTCGATCTAGATATACAAACAAACATACATTTGATTTTGGGATTCTCTGTGGAAACATACGTTTCATGAAATCGATGCACTTTGCTTTCTAATCCGTTTTAGCAGGAAATCCATAGGATATTTGACTCTGATATTTCCTATATACAGTTTCACCATTTCTGCTAAAAGCATCCTGATGGACTTAATTAACTACCCGCCTCTACCGTGAACTGCAAAGCAACTTTCAAAGGGTGAATTGCAGAACGGGCTCTGAACGAGTGAAAGCTCTGCATGTTTATACAATATTAGATTTGGTGCACTACCTCTTCTCGATGAAGCAGAACAATCCCATTCAGTTTCACTGCTTTGTAGTATGGCGACCCATAAGCAGAGAAACGAATGTCGGTAACTGGCGGACGCCGTTGTTTCTGCTGAACACTGAATACATCTATTTTCGATTCATCCGTTGAGAGAATTTGTGCCAATTTCTCTCGCAATTTTTGCGCCTTGCTCTTCACCACGGACTGAGTCTATAAATAAAAATCAACCTCGCTAATTAAAAAGGAATTCACCAGATTCAATTAATTTCCCTTACTAAAAAGGCAATGCGCAAACCAAAATTATGTATTACACACTTTGTACTCCCAAATTCGAATGAAATCCTCGTCAGAGATCCCATTAATCCTCATTGAGCCTGCATTGACAACTGCTTCGTGAGGAATCTCCTTTACGTTGACAGTCACATTGGCAGCCACTCCAAGCTGTGTGTGATATCGGTCGAAAACTTTGAACTCAAGCTCGTATCTATAAAAAGAGATGCACACAGAATTTGTAAAAAAAATCTAAATCAAAGTATTTGCATATGAGGGCAAGCGGTTAACCCCCCAATGGAACCCACCAACAAAGTAATTAAAAAAAGGAAAAAAAGTCACTCACTTCTTGGCGGGCGTATCGGATTTCATTGTGATCATTCCAGAATCTTCGTCCAATTGAAACCTGGAATTCTGTGAGTCCTTATCTTTCCAATAAAACTTTTTGTCGGGTAAATCCCAATCGTCCAGGTCGTACACGTAAACGCGTCCTATTTCCGTATCAGGATTCATTCCCTGGAAAATGGATGACGGAAATCATTATCTCTCCTCTCTCCACACTTTACTATAATAGTCCACACAAAGTCGATATCTTTGCTGGTATCTTTTGAGATCGACGATTGTTGACGTATATGACAGATTCAAAGCTAATAAGATTACTCAATGGATTCCATTATCTCCTCAAGTGTCTATTACGTAAACTGTTGATGATGAAACAAAGGAAATCCTATTCTCTCCAGCCGTTAAAAGCATACTTATTATTGGCAAAATTCTCCGCATTAGAGGCTTCAATGGCTTACCATGTAGTTGTACACAAAGATTTCCTTGGAGCCCGGTTGCATTTTGTTATCATTAATATCGCCAATGATAACAGTGAGCGTGCTCGTCCCGGACATGGCTGGATTCCCAGAATCTTTGATGACAATCGGAACCAGAAACTCTTTCCTTTGCTCTCGATCGAACATACGAAGAGAGGACACTATGGCCATTCCGTCACCGTTTGCACCCTCTGAAAAGTAAAGCGGAAAACCGGATATATTAACCTAGATGATATCTCCAATTTACGACCCATATTACAATGTCACAATTGCAATAACGGGCCAAACAAACTTTTGTGCCACGACGACAAACCAAAAGAGCGCCATTAAATCGTGTGTGCTTGTATATATGTAGTGTATAGTACATCGTAGTATAGGACGCATCCCCTATCGTTGAACACAGGAACGACCAAATGTATTTTCTATATCATCAAGATGAAAAACTGTGGCGGCCACGCATGAAGTTGTTTTTCCATCTTTACAATCGACGACGACAGACGCATTTAACAACGAAATACATAAAATGCGCTGATTGGGAACAGTCAATTCTAGAATTACGACAGAAACTTACTTGGATCGTGTTCAACTTTGAAAGAGGCTTTAATTTCATCAGCAGCATTCGGGTCCATTCGGAATGTGAACGGAGGGCCGTTGCCCTTGGAGCGATCGTCATCATCCGTCGCCAAAACCTCCACAACCTTCTTCGGAGGTTGATGTTCCGGCAGGACAGGTCGGTAGTCCTTCAGGAATGTCGGAGCATTATCGTTGATGTCTTGCACGATTACTGTCAATGTGGCCGTGGCAGTTTTCGGGGGTAGACCGTCATCAATGGCCAAAATCTTAACCTGCAACCAACCCGGACATTGTCACGTTCAGACCAGATAAATATATCAATCAATTTCACTCACAGCGGGTGCTTACAAAGGTGTCCTCTGTTTTTGTGGGCATTAGTTCGAGTCACGACAACAGATAAAAAAACCCAACAAAAATTCTACACGAATATATCGTGGGGCTTTTTTTGTTATTTGTAAAAGTTTACGAAAGCATCTGCGTCAGAATTCCCTTCAAACTGTCATCATAAAGCATGGGGAAAAAATAAAATCGTTGCCTCCTCGAGGATTAAAAGCAAGTAAATCTCACTTGATGTCTCGGTGTATCTTCACGATCAAGAGCCCGTTGAATGGTGACAGTGCCATCCTGATTGATAGAAAATTGCCTCTTGCGATCTGAAGTGCGATCAATAGCATAGGAAACCTTGCTTTTACCCCCTTGGTCAGGGTCTGTTGCTCTGAACGTCTCCAGACTCTTGCCCACTTCTGCATTCTCGTAAACTGACACCTCGATATTCGGTTTCTCAAACTGTGGCTTATTGTCATTGATATCCCGTAGAGACACTTTGACCCACGCGTAAGCCACATGATATTTGTCATCTGCGTTATCGTCTCCTTTGTCATTCACTTGAATTCGGAAGCGGAAGCCACCGCTTTGCAGCGGATCTTCATAGTCGAGTGGTTGAACAATTTTCAGAGATCCAGTTCCATCATTATTACGGACCATTGTGAATTTATCGGCTCCCAAGCCGCTGTTTTCCAATACCTGAAGAAAATAATTATATACTAGAGTGCCTTTCTCATACACTCAGCCAATTCTCTTTTACTCTCTGTATCTTCTCACACGGAAAGACTCACTCTCTCACATGAAATACTGTTACGCTTTTTCCAAAAACTTTTCCTTTGCACTTTTGAACTTACCTTATAGTGGAACTTGTTGGTTTCGTCTTCGTCGTGTACGGTAACAGTGAGTATAGGAGTATCAGGTAGTTGCTGGCCATCCGTCTCATCCACTTCCGTGTACCATTCATCTTTTGTGAAATGCGGAGGCATGTCATTGATATCTTTGACCCGGATGGAAGCAGTTCCCGTCCCTGTGCACAAAATATCAAGTGAAAAATCATTCAAATGGTTTTTACTCTTTTTCTCATCTATTATCTGTTCTCTCGCTGTTCTCTACTGGTATACTTCTGCACGAGTGACTCGATTTTCTCCATCGCCATTCTATTATTATCTCGCTCTGTATTTACTCCTAAATATATTGTAGCACTACATTTTACCAAGTGCGTATTGTATCACTGCTACTCCAGCAATAACTATAGTACTGCCCTTCTTCGGGAAGTGTATCTGTTCAAATGAACATCCGTTTGTACGAAACCTTATCCCGTTCTGTGCTTTGGGTTGCGTGATCAAATCTTTCCACGTCAAATTCTCGGCAGCAAAATATTTCCCCCATTACACGCAATGCAAATTACCGTATATCCGTACGTAACAATAGGTATATTATATTGTTCAATTTTACTATACATGCAAAAATACAACTTGCCTTTAAGCCCCCCTCCATCCATTGCCACGACTTGAATAGAGTAATCCGGTGTCTTTTCTCTGTCCAAGCAGCAGACTGCCGTTTTAATAACTCCAGTGTCAGATTCAATCTCAAAGATTGGCCGTCCCTGTTCTTCGTCAATCACATTCTTTTCTATGGAATACGTCAACTTGGCGTTCGTTCCTTCATTAGGATCATCGTAATCCACAGCTGTCATTGTCATCACCACCATTCCTGCA
>JABASC010005295.1:0-10442 GCA_019776185.1 Plutomurus gul
ATTTAGTTAATGCCAGTTAATGCCACTTTGGGTCTAGTGGAATTTTCCAGTTAATTCCAGTTAATGCCACCCATTAATGCCAGTGGAATTATTCCACCCGAAACCCTGCTGGCACCCAACATGTTACATCGATTTAGTAGACAGCTAATAAGAAGATACTATTTTATAACCTTTCAGGGTACATAACATATTATTATAAATAGTTAAACATTGTTGAGATACTAAAGTTGGCAAAACAATGAAAATTACAAAATTTCATAATATTTAACCGACGCAAATGCAAAACTCATATAAAATATACATATTATAGAAACAAAGTAGGAGTTAGGAGTTTTGCATATATTCTGAAAGCAGATTTGCTTTGGGATGGTAAGCACCGGACACTGGTAAAAAATATTTACCAGGTGGCGGCAACGGGCAATTCATTCTCGAAACTCCGATCCACTTTATGAGACAAACATACAAAACTGACGCTCACATTTAACAAAAATAAGTTTTTCGCAATAAGAAGTGAAGAGTAGGACGAAGCCTGTTGTCGTATCTATCCAGGTAATAAAGTAGCATAACATTAAGATGCAGTCATATTTGTTTAGACTGAGGAAAAAAGTATTAAAAAACGCACATAAAAAATTCACATGTTGGCTACTTTTCTAATTCGAAAAAGTAATAAAACCTTTCTGTGAACAGTAAAAAATGGGTAGTAACAAAAAATGTTTATGACATGCAGCTTTTCGATCACCCGTTATTTTTGCTGTAAATATATACTCGTTAGTACTAATAGTAGAATCATAATACAAGTTTATACTGACTCATAATTGCAAGCCTATAAAAATGTATTTCACATTTACAATTTTCTAGGTTAGTTGTGATGGAAAAATTGTGAAGGCTGTTCACCATCTTATCTAAATAATAAATTATTATTGGCTACTACTACAAACAACACTGTACTACTGATGATGTATATTGAACGTAAACAATTAAGATTGCAAAAAAAATTACTTTCGTTAGCTTGTTATGCATTTTGCGTGTGGAATTGACGATCGTGTATCGGATAGAGAGAGAGAGAGAGTTAAAGAGAGAGAGAAGTGATACGACATGACAACGCAATACTTAAGGTTATATACTTGGATGCGGAATACACGAGTATCTGTTATTATGTAGACGTTTGCATTTTTAAAGAAAATATTGCGGTACTTGTAGACATTTATCATCTATATCGGGACACTTTCTGCATTGTATGTACCCTTTTTTAGAGCTCCAGATAGACAGTAATTACTGTTGAATTGATTTAACGATGAAAGCAGGAGTTTTATACACAGATAAACTGAGATTCACGATATCGTAATTATATTGAAGATTATTATTATTATTATTAGTATTAGTATTACTATTATTAGTAGACCTAATGCGGAAGAGCTTGTCACTTGACTTGAAGGTCCGCCTACAGAACTGTATAGCTACGAGATTGGTACACGGTAGGTACACGGTTTTAGTATGCAGAGTAGTGCACGGTAGGAGAAACCATTTTACGTGACGTCATTTCTATTCCGCATCGGACTAATAATAAGTAGGACTTCTTATTATTTATTTATTTATTATTATTTTATATGATATTTATAGGCAGGTAATAAAGGTATTTAAGTAGTAGGGAGTAGATTGTATTTAATTCAATGTATGTTGCTTGTTGTTGTTGTTGTTTTTGTTGTTGACTCATTGCATTTATTGGGTGGTGAGTCCTCCGTTGTACGCGTAGTCAGCCTTGTTGTGCATTATTAGCTTGTTGTCAACAAAGTAGAAGGAGTCGGACCGCGTTTCGAAAGGACTTGATATCATCTCCTTCACTGTAACACCACAAATGCTTTCTTTTTATACGAAATGGCACACATTGGCCCATATCTCTATAATCTGTATACTTATTGTGAGATCACTGCAGAAAAAACGATTCTTTTTATTCTAGTGCCAAAATTACATACCAAGATCTTTTGAAAGAGGAGGAAATTCGTAAATATGTTCGCAGGTGTTGCGACTATGAGGAATGCAAAATCCAAACTCAAAGTCAAAGGTCTTCAGGACTCGATCTCGAAAAAAATGTCTCTCGATCATCCGAAAATTCTCCACGGAATTTTTCCCCACTGTGAACTCCACGCTGAAATTTGAAAGAATACCATGGATAAAATCAAATGCAGTCAACTCTCAAGATTCACAGTTATTATAACAAACTATCAGGCTTCGTTGATCTTACACCCACACTGCACACTGAATACAAAGCATCTCTGAAGTCTCTGTAATCCCCCACATTATTATACAAATAACGTAGTTTTCCGCTCAATCAAACGGGTAAATTTGAATATAAATAGTAACGTCCCATAATAATGTAAGCGGATAAAAATCACATTTCCTGCTGAAATAACATTTCCTCATCTCTGTATAAATGCCTCTACAGCTCCCACTGAAACGGACACATCCCCCACAATCTATATAATTTGTATAAGGGGAAACATTACAGGGAAACAGGGATTAATTTTCGTTTCCCGTTCTAAGTGAAGTTTAAGTCTAAAATTAATTATAGGAACATGTTTCTGAGGAGAAGACGATGTTAGCGGTGGGATGTCCGCTCTACTATATGAGGCTGATATTACTTGGTCGTGTCTTTTTCTGTCATTTTCTACCTCTGTGTACAATAAATTGCCGTTTATTAGGCTCAAAGCCTGCTACACTATATTTATATGAGTATATTATAGGAAAGCTAGCAAATCTAAAACTGCTGACTGAGTGAGTGTGGTCAGACACGCTAAGGACTTATTAGTTAATTAATACAAGCTTCCAGAATCTTTCTTACGTGGCTCCAACAATTTTCAGCCGGAGAAACTGTGGGGTGAACTGATATCTGACAAAGCGGCCAGCGTTCGGATCGATATCTTCTTCACTTTCTTCCGAGTCTCCCATTTCTTAAGAGAAATACATAAGACAGATATAGAAATTAGGGACACCGAGAGAGAAAGAGGGACGAGAGATAGAAAAAACACATTAGCGAAGAGAGAAAGAGTGAAAAGTTGCTGGAAAGATTCACTCGGCCCTCCTCTTACACACGATGGCCTTCCAGTCCAGCCAGTTTTTTCCCATGGAGAAAAGCCAGACAAACGAAGACGAGTGGACGGAACGAGACCAGAGTGCCAAAACATGACAAACAATTCCCAGCGGAATGCTCGCTTGTACATTGTTAATGAATTAGCTTGTTTAAAGTGAAAAGAGAGGAAAAAGAGGAGCGCGAGCCACACAGTAAACAGAAAGCTGCGCGGGGTGTACATGCATTACTACAACAGAGTACAAGGAACACGAGCCAAATGAAGCCGACCAACCTGTGGGTTTTGCTATCTCGAAAAGAACGGTATTTGTCTCCATGTCACGTATCTTGAAGCGGGTGAAATCGATTTCATATACATTGGCTTCAGGGTTGCACATATAGTCTGCAATTACACAAAAACAAATTCATCATGTCTAACCGTCATAAATATCTGATCACCTCATCTCGCTACTTCCTACTCGTACAAAATCACAATTAGCTTTTTCTTCATTACATTTAATGCATGACCCAGCCACAGCCCAGTCCCAACAGTCTCATAATAACTCTCACACGCCAGTCCCTAGACAGCCTCTCTCTCTCCCCACTTCCCGTACATAAAGTCTCAACCACTACATACAATGAACCTTTAAAAGTCCTTTCCGCATCCAAAACAACAATCTGTAACGCCTCTTCTTTCTTTCTCTCAGAGTGTACAGCGAACATTGGGTGGCCGCCTAGTAAAGTAACAGTAGTCAGCGACTCCATGCTTAATTCACAGTGACATTCATCATGTCACAGTTCTCACAGAGCCACATTAAGCTCTTAACCTTGAGAGAGGTTTGAGATTTGATTTTCAACTTTGCCTACCTATTTCGACATAATTACCACGCAGATGCATTTCTGTTGCTGCCACTCGACTCTTTGGTCTCGAACGACGCAACCCGATCAGATGAGGTGATAATTTTATGTGTACTATACGAAAATTGCGAGAGAATGGTTTCTAATGTATTTTCTACATGTTGTCGACAATATTTATTAACTACTGGCTTAATTGGAAGTTACCATTATGTAGTAGTGGTGGCTGCACTCTCCGTGCTCTACTGATTTTGCATTCTTTTTGCATTATACATGGTGTTCGTGGTGCTATTATTTACGTAGGGCAAGATTTTATTTGTGGTCTAGGTAGAGAAGTCGAGAATCTTATACACAAACAAAGTGGCTCTCTTTATAATAGATGTGCAAACAAAACATTTGTGTGTGTGAGTAGACGAAAGTCACAGAATATATATAATGTGTATTGTTTGTGTTTGACGTGAGCGTGTATTAATTGAGCAGCTACACGTGTTAAGAATTGTTATGTCAAGCCGCCCCTGTGTATACAGCACACACAAACAAACAGCAAACATATTATTGTATACCTTCCAACCCATTACAATCAACTTTGCTGTGTTTTCCTTGAATTTTTTGATCATTTATTATGTCAAGGACAGCTGCAGATTTCGTGAATGCAACAAAAACGACTTGCACCAACCACACTGTGCAATGGAGCAGCAGTAGCAGTTCAGCAGCTTTCGTCTACTTTTTCTGTAAAAGAAACGTACTTTAGGTACTAAACTATTTTCAGTCAGTGCTGAATCAGCAGTCTATTATGTTGCTACTGTATTGCTACCACCAGTTCTATGCACACAGTCTCAATTGTAAGTGCACATAAAAAGTAGAGGAAATAGTCAATCGCGCTATCAGTTCTGTTTTGGTGCAATAGCTTTGAACTGACAGATTCCAACTTTAACTTTACCAAAGCCGTCAGTGTGGGCTTTGACGGTCTGTATCCCCCCCTCGTCTCAAAACGGAGCTGTCAGCTTTTCTGTTTTGTGACTGAAACATTTTCTTCACGTAGTCACAATTTGGTTTTAAGAGTGAGCCCCTCGCGTCGTAGCCTCATCTTAAATTTACATCTCACTCCCATTCACAATCAATCTCTTTTTAAAGTCTAAACATTAATGGAGCACGTATAGCTATTTATGTCTGTGTGCACTTACATCAATTAAGAAAAGCCCCTTCTACAAAATGTATAGGCGAACATGCATTCTTAATGCTTATTCCACTCTTTAAGGCTCTACATTCACAAATGGACTGAATAATGCAATAATACTATTATAAATAGGTTCCTTACGGCGGAACTCTAACTGTGTTTATGACTGTGGCTCCATTGGAGAAAAAGAGGCAATAATTTCCAAGTGTATGCACACATTCAGCTACAAAAGATGTGTATACATAAAACCCAAAATTTAGCTTCACCTTCACTGCTGCTACTGCTACACTACTCATTCAATCACTTTAAGTATCCACTTTGCATGAAATTAGTTATAGAGGTTTCGGCTGTGAGCTTTCTTAATATTTTCCCCCCTGTTCCTATTTACTTAGTACTTTGTAAGGACTGAGCCCAGCCAAAAAATTAAATTGCGTTTGCATCGATTACTTTTTCGTTACACGATGACTCTGTGTTGTGTTGTGTGTTCGAGAGTGCACCTAATGGAAATATGCGAAATCATTACGCCTACAAAATATACTATTGCATTCGTATATAGTAAATATGTATATAGGTACAGAGTAGTCCTCTGAAATTTTTGTACACATTTGGGTTAATATTATACTTACCTAATACCTCTGATATCACTGCTTCAAACATTATGCGGCTACCTAAATGTTGTCATTCGCAAACTACGATTTACTTTTTGACCAACTCGAATCATACGTCACGTCGTAATGCTTGAAATGACTACAATAGCAATAAAGTACATAACTGTTACAACTCTATATTATAATGTGTGTACACTCTAAGGCCAGCATCTTTATGTGTTTGTGCACGAATGCAATAATTAAATAACTTTGTATCTCATGTGTAATACCCAATATTAATGCAATAATTTGTAGTATGACTAAATATGTATAAATAGAAAACTGTTCTAAATGTCAAGCTTTAACTGGAGCAATTTCTAGTTATTAGTTCAGGGCAATGGCGAAATCCTTTGTATATGTATTGTCTTTCTGATCAATAAATACTACGTGTGATATCGATAATAGTATGCGTTAGAGAGGAGGATTATGCGCCAGACCAATTTATTGAGAATGGAGCACTTTTCTTCTAATGACGGTTTAATTGTAGCAACGTCTAAATAACTTGGAATGTATAAGCGTGTAAGTGCCAGTGGTATAGATCGTAGTGTCATAGAACTAAATAGGTCAGTAGACAAAAGAGTTGGACTGACAATGAAAAGTGGTTGGTTAATGTGTTGCTAAAAGCGTTAGCATATTATTAATACACACTGGTTTTCAGCCTGCGCAGCTCTGCTGCTCGTTGGTGTTGTAGGAGGCACAAAGTCGAAAATACAAGATTTTTAAGATTATTCCGCGATACAGCATTGAAATGGTAATTTGCAGCAAATGCATATCTAAACGGTTGTAGTGGATCGGCAAGAGTCTTTGTTGCACATGCAGAGAGAGAGAGAGAATGAATGACAAAGTCAGTCATCTTCGAAGGACGTGGACACGGTTAACTAAAATCCAAAGCAGTGCACCAATTTATACCGAACAATGGACAAGTCTACATTATACAGACAAATACACACTAAAGAGGAATCATTCAATGTCCGTGCATTTATTGGCTATGCACGCATGGAGCCTTTATTATCTGTATTAGTATTACTCAATGCTAGTGGACTCGAGTCGTAAAAATAAAAATGATCCTATAAAATCTTATGGGATTGCCCATTGCAATTTATTTGGCTGGCCGATTGAGTCTGTCCGTTTATGTGAGTGAAATGGAGGATAAAATGTGCGAATTGTGTTTTGGTGTGTCGCTTTGTTCTCTCATGTCGTGAAATGCCAATCCGTCCAAATTCATAAAAGCCTATTGATGAAAAGTTTGAGGCAATCATTTCATTTTTCTCTGGAATGAATCGCGTTCTCTTTCTTTCTCCACGTGTGTCGATTTCTGCTTGCCTGTTGTCCGTTGTAGTTCGCATTTCCTTTTCTCGACAAGACCAGCACTACAATCATATCTCTGTGTACGAACCAACTTCAAAAATATCTGACAACTGTGTATTCTGCACGATCACAGATAAACGCAAAATCCCTATAGCCAATGAAATACAGTCGAGTTGCTCAACATCAACACAATACATGTATAAATAAGACTTATTTCAAAAATTCTCACTCACTTTTCCATTGCATTGTGTAACTAAAAGTAAATATAAGTTTAATATACGTATTTGGATTGACGAGGTCTTAAGCCTTTGGCAGATCCGATGTACTTTTTACTTATAGTAAGCCTTACTTACATATGACTATCCGCTTGTACGTACAAAAGTGATACTTTTTCTATTGATGTTTACAAATATGTTGGTGGAATTCTTCTAAAAAAAGTGCAGGAATGACGAAAAAGATTAGGTAGCATGAATTGCGTCAACATTCCTCCTGTAAAATTCCACAGCATGAGAGTTCGTATACCTATACACAGAGATATTTATCTCTGTGTAACTATTTTTCTGAGTAGAGAGAGAGAGATGGAAAGAGAAGAGAGAGAGAGAGAAGAAAGGCCATTGGGTGTATGCAAAGTGCATGGAATATCGGTAGAGTGTTGGAGTGGTGGAATTGTGGACATAAATAGGCGTTAACTGTGTTTGTTAGTTTGTCTCCCTGTAGATTAGGACATTATTACGGTTAGTTTCAGGACAAAGAATTGAATATCTGGAATGGGTCTTGTCTGAATTTCCTTTTGGGTACATTACACGGTGGCTGCTTTATTTTCCTTTATCTGACCCAGTCAACTCTCAGGTGCCAAGGTAGTTGATTGTGCAATGGACTGGATGTTCTATTACATCACTCACCGAGAGAGAATGAGGAAAAGAGAGAGCAAACACCTCACCAGTGCACGACAGGAAATTCGCTAGCAGGAACAATGAATTCCGCCACAGTGCAGTGGCCCACTGTAGAACTGATGCATTGCAACCACCTTCGAGAATACCACCGAGAGTTGAAATGTTCCAGTTCCACAATTCTCTCTCTGCCAATCCATCCATCCGCTCGTCCGTCCAATCGTGTAAAAATTCATGAGCAACATTAATCAGGGGATTTGAATAAATTATTGGCCCATTTTCCGCCTTTAAAAGGTGCATTCACAGAGTCTGTTGTGGTTGGTGGAGAATGGCGTGTAGCTATGCAGTCAAGTGTCACAGTATTGAGTGAGTGTGCATTTAAAATAATAAATAACCACTCTGCATAGGACTCTTATCCTGCCAATACAGCATAGCCACAAAGCATATGTATATATATATATACATATTGTACTAGAATTCGTATTATGTGGATATGCAGTGCAAAGCGGTTCTCAGTCAGTCAGTGCCTAATAAACTGGCAGTACATTACACTGTGAAGTAAGTAAATCCTTTTTTTGGTGGTAAAATCAATACGCAGAATAGAAAGAGTGGGTAATAAATTGTGACAACGACTGAAGACAGTAAGTACGTACATATTATGTACACAGAGACAGAGAGTGGTGGTGGTGGTGGTGCTGGTGGTGGTGGTGGAAGAAGTAGTAGTGGCTAATAGTGGCCTTTCGTTTATCAATCGGCCTGACTTGACTTCTACGGTTGAATGTTGTCGTCGTCGATTCAAAAGGGAAAAGAAGACTTCAAATGAAAACATGCGCCATGAGTGTGCACAGTAATCGATAGTAAATCGATTCGGTGGAGAGATGTACGGACTACGTCACTTTCGCATATTAAGGCTGCCAGTAGGCCTCCTATTAATTCATTGTTTGTGGAGTGAAATGGAATAGAATGTCATGTAATGTAATAATAAAATCTAACATCTCTATCTAGCAAAGTCTGGGGCCAAAATTACGTTTTGCTCGTTAATGTGAGCATTGGACGGACGCGGAGAGCAGAGCAGAGACCATCATCATCGTTTGCAGACCTGGAGCCGAGAAGCTCACAGGACGACTCAGGCGATACAACATGAGAGATAGAAGGAGCAAGAGACCTGCGGCTGTGGAGTCGACGAGAGTTCTCTCTCTCTCTCTCTACTCTTCAATCGGTTAAGCTGAAATGATCCAACGGAATGAACTAACTGAAACTGGGTCTTCAGTAAGTGAACGTGTATAGGTACGTGCATACATACATACATAAGTAAATACATTCAATAGCTAAGTGGTAGTTACCGGGAGGAAGTTTAATTTAATTACCGTACCTAGTGAATTAAATTGACTTACGCTCGGTAACTTTGTTCAGACGAAGAACATCTTCAGGTGTAATGAACTCCTTCTTCATTAGGATCTCCTCTGTAATTTAAATATGCAAATGTTAGTTACAGTTACGAATGTTGTCTCTCCCTGTGTCATTACTAGGTGCTTACACGTATCCTCAAAAATATGGACCATTATGTGCAGTGCACTACAACTACGGTGCATACAATGGTCTATGTAGTCAGGCTATGATACTTTCGTAGTAGTACTAGTTTGTACATATTGAATAGAGAGGGACCCGTGTGTGAGAGAGAAAGCACACGTCGATATACCATAAAGTACGGTCGGTCCTTGTACACGGGTAGTAGTGGCTGCGGTGTATATATGGGAGGCTGCATGGTGTGTATTGCGACACACAGTGTTGTTCTCCATTAATTAATTAGGCATTTGATTAGCAACCAAATACTAATTAAGGCCTGCATGTTTGCTCTTACTTTTAATGGTAGCTACTTGTGCCAGAGGTTGTAGGTACACGAGTACCCAAGTGCTGGGACATTAATAATAAATCTCCACCACACCTAGATCTGTTGTGTACTCACAGTCGCTCGTCACTCATAGGGAATTCCATATTGTAATTCCGTAGTAGGGCTAATCTGTACCTAAATCCTACGACCGTAGGTAGTTTACCAGTCCGTCGTTGCAAAACCAAGTACTGTGTGTGAAACTACTATTACGTGTGCATTACATCATCGTGGTGACTCTGGATAGACAGACTGCCACTATTACCACTGTCCAGTCGACAGTACAGTTGTAAAACTGGGATTTACTTTTGCGAACAGAGTGGTGCTGTTGCCGAAATCTCGAGCAGCAGCAGCAGCAGCAAATCCCCGTCTCATTCACCCTTGCACTTTGCAATTGTAAACTTATGACGGTGTATTGGTTCCGGTCGGGTGACTTGGTGGACTGAACGGAACACGACTGCTGACTACTGCCACCACGGTGTGGAATATGACAGCTAGCTACTATTGTATGCTGGTGAAGGTGCACAGTCTCCGTCACAGACCGTCGGATACAATCAATACATCACATGCTGCCACAGGAATACGTAATCTAAGTACAGAGTACAGACTATTA
>JABASC010005296.1:0-10441 GCA_019776185.1 Plutomurus gul
AATAGGAAAATAGTGGAAGAACATATTGGGGAAAGTGCTTAGTCAATAACAAAAGTTGAAGAGATCTCAAATTATTTGGCCATTCTCGAATTCATTCAATACTTATAATTTTATATTTTAAAGGTTGTGAAATTATAAGCTTAACAAAGAATACTTCTACCTTTGTACATATTTAATTGTTGTGAAATGAATAAAATGATGTATAAACGTAAATGATTGTACGTGAATACTAACGTTTGCTTTTTTACCATTTTCCTCATTTTTACCACCTCCCAACTAAAATCGACTGTATTTTTCCCATTTTTATCACGCATTTTTACCAGGTGGTAAAACCCACCTTCGAACACTGGGAATAAGTTAACATAGAAAGGATTGAGCTGAACACTAGCCCTCACCAAATAAATACGTTTTCTAGATACGCCCCCGCTATGAAGTATTTTTTTTAGAATTACCGAATCCTTCCTGGAAAAATAAATACTTTTCAGCCTTTGCCAACATTTTCTGAATTAAGGTGGCTCCGATGGGAGCTGCGGCTCCTTTCACCACGTCACAATCTTCCAGTTCTTTTTTGCCAAAATCAGGAGAATGCACAAGACGAGAGATCAGTGGCGGAACCAAGTGCAAAGCTGTGGGCTGTATACATATAGTGATAAACATATAAATTTATTCTTCCGCAGAAATAAAAGTTTTATATTTCTATTTCAGGTATCACTTTACGCGGTTCGCACTGCGTAAAATAAGGTGCCTCAAAGTGCTTTAAAGCTCGTAAAATGATTGGTACGCAGTGCGTGAAATGAAAAAGTATGTACATTAAGTGAGATTCCGCTCCATTGCCCTGCGTTTTAAGGACCGCTTAATTCTCAGTGCGTAAAACTGCTTTATAGATTGCAAATGGTTGGAAACCGCGTCATGGGTGATTCTTATTTCTTATTTACAGTTTATGATTACCTTATGTCGTCGAATTGCTTGCAGGAAAATCTGTTCTTCGAATTTCCTCACACATAAGGTATGTGTTCCCATGAGCATGCCCACATGCATTAAAGTGGATAATCCGTACGAGTGGAAGAAAGGAAGTACTCCAATATGTCTCGCCTGACCTCCTTCCTTTGTGTATTGTCGGATGACAGACACTCCGAATTTCGGATCCACTTGAAGCAGGTTCGTTGTTAAATTTGAATGCGTTATCATGACACCTTTTGGAGGACCTTCAATAATAATTAAGTACACTTGTGAATTTCAACGTGCATTAATTAAACGTAATAACAGTGACATTAAATAGCAAAATAACTCATTAAATAGTAATGAAAATCTTATTTATAGGTGGTGTACAGGCTTTTAGGAAAAATTAATGTTACAATTGAGCTATCATACGGCTTTTGTACGTTCCAATAAATGTCACCATTTCAGTTATTTAGGCACACAATGTCAAAATTCACATAAATAACAAAAATTGAATTTTTTGACAATTTTTAAATTTAAAAAAAATCCAATTTCGAATAGGTGTATAGTATAAGCAATTTATACACAAGTTTAATTTTGGTCATTTTAGACACTGTCCAATAAACAGTTTGGAGAGACACTTTAAGGTTTGACCCTTGTCACTGAAGCTGAACTCTGGTTCCATCGCACTCGAATGATGCAAGACAATAATTATTACCTGTTGTGCCAGAAGAGTAAGGTAGAAAAGCGACTTCCTGCTTCGTGTCCACCTGAGAACCTTTAAACAGATCTACGGTGAAAGTGTCTGCTTTGATCATTTCTGCGAAAGTGTGGCACCCTTCCTGTGGCTCACCAACAACGATTATTGATTTCACCATTGGAGCACCTTTTGTAGCTGCTCTGACGGATGCTAAGGCTTCGGGAGTTGTTACAACACATTTGGAATCGGAACTCAATAGTTGGTGCTGGATCTCATCTGTAGAAATAAACAACCATGTCGGTTTTCTCTCATTTAATCGCGTACATGAATTATTAAAGTTTTTGTTTGTAATAAAAACCTGTTGTGTATGAAGGGTTCACAGGCGATACGACCAAGCTATTTATAAATAAACAAATTATATAATTCATTTTTTGCACAATGTGGAAAAGTCCTCACATGCCTAATTACCAGAGTTCACCTTGTCAGTGACAAGTGTCAGAAGTGACTTTCCAAAATAACAACCAAAATTAAATAAATTACATATTTGTAAAAAATTCGCCATTTTAAGTAATTTTAAGCCCATTTTGTCATTTATGTGACTTTTGTCAATTTGGACACTGTCCAAATGTCTGAAACGGTGAAATTTATTGAACTCTGATGATTACATAGAAAAGTGCTAGTTTGTCAAAAGTTTTCATACCCAGCGTTCCAAATTCCGAAATTGACGATAGGGTACTCTGGACAGTTTGGCAGAACGACACTGACAACTTGACCCCTACTGAAACCGGATTGAATCAACGCTGCACCAAAGCCTTCTGCATTTTTCAGCACTTGATCGTGCGTGTACTTGGTGCCTGTCGTAGCACATTCCTTGAACAGAAAATTCAATTCAACCGATATTTATTTACAGAATTAATTTATGATAAAAACTGCTCACAAAAGCGGTCAAATGTCCCCAGGGTCCAATTTTTTCCCTGATCAGTTCCGGTAACGTTAACCCCTCAACAGTTGGCAATAGAAAACTACTTGTAACCCATAAACTTTCTTCTTCGCTCAAAGATTCACTTGCTGTTGTGGAGAATGAAGACAGGGAAATACTTTTAAATACTGATTCGTTGTTAATATTGACTAAGCAATTTAATTTAAGAACTCTGTTACATATCAACCCAATCGATTTCTTCATCGTTCTAACGAATATCAATTTTATTTTATTAATTACAGAAAATTAACATTATGAAAATAGAAATTATTTCCTTTTGACAAAATCGTGGTGTCTAAAAATCAATCTGTTTGAATGGAGTTGCAGTGAGTGTTTACAAGATTTTACAACCTTGAAAATGAATGGCACAATAACACTTCAACTTCATATTTACGTATAATATTTCTTGTCAGCTTTTACGAGACTCTATCAGTATAAGTACGTTGAGCCCCGCTATCTACATCCATATCCAAGTTTCATATGAATTACTGCCTAGCACAGATATCTAAATAAACGCATTATAAATGCTTTACAATATGTAGCAGTGTAATTTATATAATTTCCTCTCCCATTATAAGTTCCAATAATTAGACATGAACCCAATTCCGTTACGTGATAATAGGGTGACAGCAGGTAGCGATAATCCAAAATGAACAAATACAACACGTGGAATTATAAGAAATTTTTATTTCAACGAAGAAACATCACGTGCTGCCCTGAACATTAATCGGATTGCGTGATCATCAGAGATGCCCAGCATACATTCCAAAGTTCTTCTCCCTCAAAATCCAAGCTATTTACAATATATGTACATGTTACGGCTAATATGTGCAGCACGCGTATGTATATATACTATCCGGCTAGTATTGATATTAAAATGAAAACTTTGAGAAATGTGTACATGGGTAGGTTAGTATTCACATTAACAGATTTGTATCTATATAGTGGTGACTATATATTTTATGCAAATAGTATTGACATGCAATAACCACTGATTTTGTACATAGCATGTAAAGATGCACAAATATTTATTTTGAATTTTAAACCACTATTTGTTGTATTCGGGAAAAATTTGGGGCTGTAAAAGTTTTAACAGTTGTAATAGTGGGCAATAGCTAAATCACTCCATTTATTCGGTAAATCAAAGAAATAGTTTACAAGCGCAACTTTTATAAATTTATTGTCGTACTCCATATCTGCAGTCTGCATCTGAAATTGTTAAAACTGCAAATATAAAGCTATTTATATACGGGTAAATGTGATAATAATTTAATATTTCCCCTTAGTATTTAATTATTTTTGATTTATATAAGTTGTTTTCCATTTAAATTGACAAAATATTGCAGCTTTTTCTGTTTTACAATTTTGTGATTGACAGACACGTTGTTTTAAAGTATTTTTTAATTCCATAAATCCTGTTCGGTATTATATTCGGTATTATCACCGAATTATAGAATGCCTTCAATGTGCAATTTTATTGACTTTGGTAATCATAATGCACAATCAGTAGAGAAATTTCGCAATTCCAAGAATATTCAAGGATTAAGTCGAATAAGGTAATTTTTTCTGGAATACTTGGAACTGGCCACCATTGCCCATCTACCTACTACCGACCCAATGTGTAGGACAAGTAGCTATTGCCCGAACCCGTCGCAGGGTTTTAGAAGGTAAGTATTATCGGACCCTTCCCCTGTAGTCTGCAAGCAATCGTCCCGTGTCAAGCAGGATTACATCAACAGAAGAGGCGTGAAATTTATTCCCTGGATTGCCTCCTCGATAATTGTGGTTGATTTTACCAATCCTGTAATTTTGTATCTTGTGAAATTGTGCAGGGCGTCCCAAAATCAGCTTGACAATGAGAATAATAGGTTACAGGGTAGACGGAGAATCCAAGTGTTGCGTGGCAACGTCTAGCCAAAAGACAGTTGGAACTAGTTCTATATGTTAAAAGAGTCCTCCTGAAAATTTGAATTTGCCAATCCACCAGTTGACAGAAAGGACTCTCCATTTATTATGTTAAACAAAATCTGAAAATGAAATAATACTATTAGTAATAAAAGAAAATGTTAGAAATCAGGTGCTGAAATAAAACAAAAATCACTTTTTTGTCCTCCGTAGCTCTGATTTTTGACTTTGAAAGTCTTTAACCGTATGCTTCTATATATTTTCTTATTTTCAGTGGATTCACACGACTAAAATTTTATGCAACGTAAAACCTAAGTAGCCCCAAAGATTTCAAAATCAAGAGGTACTTTTGTAACATAGAACGATTACCTTATGCTGCTTGGATACAGACAGTTACACCGTCTAGTTATAGTGTGTTGTTAATGAGAAAGTTCTGGTAATTATTGGTAATTACCAATAATTAGAACGAAATTTTCGAAAATTATAGTTATAATAAAGCCAAATTTATTTACCATTGTCAAGCTGTTTTTTGGGACACTCTGTAAAACAGCGTTGTTTTATAAGCAACGGAGGGGCCACAGAAGTGTTGAGAAAACGAACCGTATGCATTTTGGAACAGTACCGGGTAAACCGTCAAATAGAATGGTGTCTTCAACCTCGTTGACGCTCCTCAGAATCTTAATAACGTGGTGCAATTCTCTTGGGGGATGTCCCTTTGTTTGGGATCCAAGAAGAGTAAACGAAAGAATTGTTCAAATTGACAAGTCCAAATTTCTCCTACTGAAGTGGTACTACTTTAATCTTGTCCTCACCTTGGCTTGTCTCTATTTCTTTGCACGGGGTATCTATGAAAATATTTATGGAAATCCGATGGGATCTTATCTCTGTATACTCGCCTCAACGATGACAGTCATGCAGACAGCGATTTCTTATACGATTCTGCTAAACGCCAAATCTGCTGTTCAATTGTTCAATTCAACCGTTAAGTACAGTGTTTCATTGAAAAGTAAGTGAATTGCAAAATATTAGTCAAAAGCGCATTTTTACCAATTCGATTAACCAATTTTGGAATATATTAGTTATAGCTTTTGTTAGCAAGGATTTGCAATTTTTAACAATACAATTATGCTTTCTCGATGTTTGGTTTTTAGAACTGCTATGTATGTAGTTAAAAACTAACTGTAATTATTAATTTTTTAGCAGTGTATCTAAACGAATTTGTGGGGAAACAACAGTTTCCCCACAAATTCGTATTTCGCAAATTGCATTTCTGATTATTCTTGGAAGCGTAAATTTAAAAAAATCAATATTAATTGCACATGATAAGACTTATTTAATGTTCCCGTTATAGCATTCAACATTTTAATCATATTTACAACGTTTCTCTTTAAAAATGTTGCAGCACTTTTTGCTACCAACTGACGAATTACAAATTGTAATAATTACACGTAATTGATTTTAATTCAATTGAAATCAATTAAATTGCATTTTATTGTATTTTTCCAACAACTACAGTAACAGTAAAAATCATGTTGCCAAGACAATTTACTAACATGTACATTCTGCGGTCAATCTCCATAGGTTACGCCAGATTAATCCTCCGCACGAACCAGAATTAGTAGAAACTGTCACTCTGTGATATTTGAATGTTTTGTCTAATTTCCAGAGAAATATTTTCTACCAACAAAAGCATCCCCTGAACTGTTTGAGATTCTTGCAGCCCTGGCATTACCAGGTTTGTTTATCGTGCCAAGTCTAATTCAGTTGATTTATTACTTGCACTCGGACTGGCCTATCTTTTGCGTACCAATTCATCTAGCAGAATCTACCCCCTTGAACATAATGCTGAGAGTAACCTATTTCCTTCACTTAAGTTGGGCTGCCTACGTTTCCATATCGCAATCGTTGACTTGTCTGCTACTCTCAACCATTTTCTTCGTCAATTACAAATATTACATGAAAAGAATCGGGTAATTATTTTATAGTTTTCATCAGGAATCGCATGTTATGCGGTTTCCAATCATTTTACGCGCTTTAAACCAGTTTTACGTAATGCGTATTACGCGGTGTGTTAAACGCAATGTTTTTTCGCGCTTTAAAGCCCTTTTAAGCACCGCGTTTTATTGCGCAATGCGATTCTTGGTTTCTATAAAAAAACACAAATAACTCATATTTTCTCCAGATTCCATTGATGGTCTATGTTTTAGGGTGCAATCCAGAAAACGTTTTGGAATTGACATTTCCTCCGATGAGTCAAGGAGCCAGTTTACCTCTTTGGGAATTATCATTAAAATGGCTAACGAGTTCTCTTCCAACCTGGTGTTTGTAGTTCAGTCGACATTTAAAAGGATAATTTACTTATCGTACTATTGCGCTCTCCGAAAAAACAAAGAATTTGGCCCCATCGCTGCAGCTCTTCTCATTCTGGCTGCTCAAATATGTACCTGGACATGGCTGTTCGTCTTAAGGGGGGCATCCACAGTGTATCATTGCTCTCGGGGTCACATCAGGAGATGGAAACATTTTAGAGGAGGGACTGCTACCGAAGTCAAACTTAGGAGGAAATGTTTGACAGCCCTACGACCACATAAACTCTTTCTTGGGAATATGGCCATTGTAAATAGGAGGAAAATAATTGGATTCTTACATTCGGTCTGCAAAGGGACGGTGGAACTTCTAGTTGCTTTTTGAGAGAAAAAGTAATCAAGGTTAATTATAGATAGAAGGCTGTACACTACTATCTCCTTCTATCATCGGCAATTCGAGGACAAACGGAGAAGTTGAATTCCGTGTTTTGGAATTACAGAAATTAACTAAAAATTAAAATAATTCTATATATCGTTTAGTTCAAAACTAGGTATGTTATTTTTGAATTGTTCATACTTAAAATTATTGTTAATCGAAGCAGCAAAGCCCGAATAACATAGTTTGTACATATATTGTCTGCATCCATCCGTCCCCCTTCGCTTTACATAGTCGTACTATACATAGTTTGTACATATATTGTCTGCATCCATCCGTCCCCCTTCGCTTTACATAGTCGTACTATGACGCAAAGAGTGTGCGTGCCAAATACAAGATATAATTATCGCGGTAATTTTTACGCGCGCCTTTTTTCTGCTACGCAAGCAATCTGGCGCAAGTCGATTTTTTGACGCAACAATAGCAAAATCAGTTTATACTCTTGCGTCTGCCAATGCAGATTCTCAGACGGCAGATTTGAACCACCGGCAGTGTTCTGTAATATTATTTGCATCTCCACGAGATCATTATTCGGCTCATCAAGCCACATTCATCATATTCCAAGTGGAATATCATCAGTGGTCAGTGTACACTCACGTATTCATTACCAACACAAATTCACAATTAAATTATTCACTGCCCCTCTTCACAAAGGTCTCATAAAATTTTAAATCAACAAATTATTCTAATTTATAAGTTTATTTCGACATTTTATCAAAAATGTTAATTCAAGTATAAAAATCTGAAGGTTAACACAGACTTGTTGAAATACCGGTATTTGCCGGTACTAAATGCCACAACACCGCGAATACCGAATACCGGCATTCAAAATATGCCACGGTATTGGAAGCCCTAATATGGATATTAGCTGTAGTTTGAAGAGTTGCCTTGAGAAAAATGATATGTTCTCACCACTTGAGAAGTTTGTAGTTGAAAAATTTCTCAGAAGCGAGTTCCACCTTTTGAATAGTTTAAAATACTTCGTGTATATCGGTTAAAAGTAGGTTAAAAAGGATTGGAAGATTTGTAAATGTACAAGTGAATTTTAGGTTTCAATGCTTTTTAACTTTTTTTTAAGCTTTTTTTAGCTTTTTTTTAGCTTTATAAATAAAGTTTCAACGATATTATGATAAATTCGTGGTATTGATATTTTTTTTAAACAACACACCGTCTCACTCGTTACACAACAATATATCATATCTGTATTATGAGTACTCGAAATGTGGTAAAAGAAAAAATTACGGGGAACTAAAAAGCAAATAATCAATGCTTTCTTACCATTTTTTGTACCCGGCAAGTTAAAATAGCATTCTTTTTTTGCCTATGTTTTTGAAAAGTATTCACGTTTTCTATACTTTAACATCTAAAAACGCAAAAAGTTTTTAAAAACGGATTTTCTTTTATAAGCTTTTTTGTTTATTGGATAATGTCCTAAATTTAAAGTTGGTTTTACGTTGGTTTCCCCACACGTATCTGGCGAGCGCCGTCACTCCCTAAAATTGGCAAATAAAAGTTTTAACACATCACCTCCGCGTCCTTGGACCAATTTAGATAATTATACCTAGCCCTACTTTTATATGGATTATGTCAATCTGATATCACCGATTGGCCAAGTACACAACTCTGCATCAACAATATTTAATTACATTTGACTACAACCATACTTTGACTACTCACTCCCATTATTTTGGCCACGTTTAAAACTTTGAAATGTCACTCAAGCTGTTTTCCGTTGTAATTTTAGTCCTAAGTTGTTTCTCAGCAATTTCAATTGCTTTCCGTCCAGAATTGACATTGCAAGATACGCTGGATGACACTGGAGAGTCAATCACAACCAGAAGCAAGCGAGACAATCTGGTCTGCGTTCCAGTAATTCCTGACACCAAACGTTTGTGCGCAAAAGGCATGTAAGTTTTTTATGTTTACTTTACACTTGTGGATTCCTTCGAAATGTAATTGGTGCTTCAGTTGTCAAAATTGTCTTCTGTCCTGAGTTGGTTCATTCATAGATTCTTGTTGGAGTTTAACGATTAAAATGTCTTCAAATCGGGATTAAGATTAGTAAATGTAATTAATGTTTTTGTGGGATTAAGGATTGGATTATAATATCCTTTAATAGTGATTACTATATAGTCCCCTATAATCATAATTCAGAATTGATTATTTTATTTTTGATGGATTAAGGATTATTTCTTTCAAGAAAATGAATGCATCGAGGTGTAGTAATCCGCCGATCCATAATCCGGATTACCCAAGCTATTTTATATGTTACAGATGGGTTCTTTATGACTTGCAAAATTATGAAGGCTGGAGAACAAGAATAACGTCACTTGTTGACGAGCCACGGTGTGGAGATTATGATATGGGTAATTCTCCGGTGGGCTCAGCAAGGTATTTAGGACCTCCCGACTACACGGCGTCTTCCATTTCCTTGTATGAAGGAGCGTATTTTGAATCGGGCGAAACGGTGATCACGGGGGTGTTCAGCCAAATTGGTGCTCTTCCGGGATCAATGCTTCTTACGGGGACGGAGTCGTGGGAACTTTACACTGGAATCGGGTTTGATGGAACTTGTACTTGCGTGGATCCTGCTTTGGCGACCGTGTGGGTTACCTTGACCGGGGATCTCGCTCTAACCAGATCCATTACCAGAGTCCCGAATTGCGCTGCGAATGGGGCGTGCAATGTATATCGTCCAGATTCCAATAATGCGACTTTTCACGCCAAGGCAGTGAGAGGCATGTCTGTTGTACGAAATTCATAAATGCGGAATAAATTTACCATTAAGTGTAAATGAAGATATTTAATTCTTAGTACATAGCAATTGACTTATTATAATTTACCTAACTTTATAATTTATACTAATTACCTTATCACTTTAACGCTATATCCTATTTATTTCAATTCATAATGATCACGGAATTCGACTCACGTGGATATGCTATATTGTTTCACCGATTTTTTTTCTTGTGTAAAGAATTTAATCCTAAACAATTTGTACAACATAATTGAATTTGCAGTGTTACAAACACCACAGTGACGTATCTAGAAAGTATTTTGGGGGCGCAGCCCTATCCTTTCTTTGTTAAATTTGCCGGTGCAAATTTAACTGCCCAGTCACACCTGCAACCTGCTTCCCAATCCTGTCAAAATTATATTTTTAGGTGTACTTATTG
>JABASC010005297.1:0-10440 GCA_019776185.1 Plutomurus gul
AAAAGTCTATTATAAATGTTCACAAAATTGTATAGCGAATTTCAAATTGGACCCACCTTATGTACAGAGCCGACACCACGGAAACAGTCGATTCACCTTGGTTATGACTATGCCTGTAGATACAAGTTGTATTTATTAGTTAGGATAGGAAGATTTTATAATATTGAAGAATCCCTGGTTCCCTTTTTAGTTTTTGAAATTTATTGTACACACAAATCTATTTATAGATAGAAGCTATACCGTTGCATACTTTTCTAATTGGTACAAAATATATTTATATAAATGAGCTAATCTCTACAGTAAGAATCCTCCCATGGCTACATTGAAAAATTTTAGAATGACTGATGACTTAATTCTTATATACATAGAGTTTTATAGGGATTAATGTGTAACAGATAATAAAGCAATCGTAAATTTATCAACCCAAGTTGACCTAAATACGATTAACAGATCAAGCTGAAGTATGCATGTCGCGGAAAACATTGATCTTCGTCGAGGTTACGATTTGTGCACTGGTTGGCAATGTATCTATTTATCTTGCATATGTATTTATTAAACGTACGTAGGTTGGCACATACTTTTTATTCCTTACACCATCGTTCATGCGGGAGGGGGTGTAGCTACCTCATTGCATTGCAAAGCACAAATTAGTTTCATTTTTGTGATATATACGTTTACTTAGTTGGTTTGAGCGGGAGTAGCAGTGTATCAATCTGTCTGTGTCGCCGTTTAACAGGACTGCAATTTTTTTCTTCCATTTATGCGTAACCACAAAATTGAGCTCATTTATGTCTTCTAAGTGAGACTAGAGATGTACTTTAAATGTTTAACGGCCAACTTCAATAACCAAATGACGAATAAAAACACTTACATCCAAAATGAAAAAATAAATTCTGTGCTAAAAACCAATCTTGTCATTTTCCGATTTTAACATAAGAACTCATAATAAATTCCTATATGATGTAATTATATTTTTAACACAAAATTTGCTAGGCCAATTGTAGCGCTACGAATACGATTTGTCAATCTCCGACATTTCAGTCAAATTAATTGGAAAAACTATTTGTAGATGTGCACATGATTCATGATGGAAATTTCCACTCCACTTTCCTCCTGGTGTGTCGTTGTGAAATTTATATATAAATCCGGTGTAGAAAAATAGCATGTCAGTGTAGTTTACGGCGACCGTTATATAGCAATTTTGATAGCATGCCACTTTATAGCGTGGGAAACATAAAATGACGGGCAGTTTATAGGATGGCACATATAGTGACTAATACATTGACTAACTACGTCAACTTTTTTATATTTTTCTGTGGGACAGTTGATACCAATAAAAAAGTATTGCAAGAGAGCAACAATATAGGCAGTTAAATTAAAAAGTAGATAAAAAAGGTGTACACTCAATATTTAAACAGTTTCAAGTTCAAAATGAATGAAGGGAATGAACGAAACATCTCTACATTTCAAGCTTTTCAGTGTTATGCAAATTAAAATTAGGTACTATATATTTGACACTCTATATACACTGTCAATCACTATAAAAAGGCAACGTAAATACAGAAATCTGGCAAAAGATTTTCCATCCTATAAACTGTCCGCCACTACATTATTCCGTAGCGACAAGGTGTACGCTCTATATACCGGCTGCGATAAGACGGTAAGCTATAACACGGCTACTATAAACTGTCGAACTATAGAACCGACAAATAGTTGAATCATTAATAAATATTTACAAAATAAAGTATAATATTCAATACTGTCAATAATAGAAATTGAATTAAGCAGTTTAATCTTTTCTTTTTTCGTAAACCCCATCTCCAAATTTTATTCATTTTGAGATACTCTATGTTGAATACTAATTTAGAGGTATCACTTTTTTTAAACAAAACCTCACAACCGGTTCCTCCGATTTTCTCCTTTAATAACAATAAGTACTTGAGTCGAATTAGGTAACTAGGTCACCGAAGGTCGCTAGGTCGATTTATCGGTCGGTGCAGTCACACATGGCTCACCGATGTTTACGTGATTGAGGGTACCAGGGGCCCCCTTTTAAAACGCTAGTAGTATATTATAATTACAAATTCACAATTTTTCTTAAAAGGGGGCTTTGTTGATGATCTGGCCTAGGGCAAGCGTATTTTAGATACGCCACTGTACAAATTGGCAGCCGGATTATGCAGTAGCGATTCGGTCCGGTTTACTGGCAAACCGAACCGAACAAAAATCAAATCAAACCGAACCGTAAATTGAACAGAACCAAGTCCATGCACCCAAACCGAAATTTTCGGTTTAACTAAAATAATAGTAATAGTACCATGGCAGATCAAATTTTGCTAGCTAAATTTGTTCACATTTTAATTTCATTGGTTTTCAGAGCAATTGACATTTAGTTGAAATGGAAATGATTTCTACCTCGGTGAGAACGTGCATACGTAGTTTTTTGACTTCCTGAAGTAAAAGTTTTTATCTGAAAGATTTCATTCATCAGAGGTCCGAAGCAAAAAGATTATGAAAATTATGATTTTCATCTAGCTTAAATCTTTTTGTATGAAAATATTGCCCAGTAGAAGACACTAGGGTTCTGTCGAAACGTCGGCCCTATGATAAATAAAATCTTCCAGATAAAAATGTTTACCTAACTAACCGAATTAACGAAGTTAAAAAACTGCTTATTTACATTTTACACTATGTATACCTATAGTAAATTGGCTACGTAAAAATAAACCTACAAACAATATAACATCATAACAAAATTGATTAAAAATTATGTATATGTTAAAGTTGAAATGGGGAGGATGTATACCTCGGTGCGAATGTGAATAAGTAGATTTTTGATTTCCTTAGGCAAACTCATGTGTACATATGTTGTAAGCCGGAAACTTATGTTTGCTTTCGGTTCGGTTTGAGAGGGAAACCGAACCGAAATGATCCCTATTATGTAAGATGATCCTTAATACATATTTCTTACTAAAATCTAATAACTACAGTAATTTTAAAAAAATGACAGTGACAGTCATTACGTTTTTTGATTCTACAAATAATTTATTAGTGCGTCGTGCTTAAGTATACAATTTATAATGTGGAACCATAATTACTTATAGTGCAATAAGCGACGTCTGATTTTATTATTTATGAGCGCATGTGATTCTGGCATTTTTATCAATCCAGTTTATTAATTAATGCAACGTGTGTGATCTCAACTGTAACCTGTGGACTCCAATTAAATTTCGTAGCAGGTGGAATACTGTATGCAGCAACTGATAAGAAAATCGTGTTGCATACATAACTACGAATTGAATTTTCCAAAGCATTGAAAGCATAGAATGTAATCGGAAGCAAATATTTGTTGGTTGTTTTGTGGAACATACAACCGAATAAATTATGCTGTCTCCATAATATAAACCCTTGTTTTTGGATCGCTGATTTATTTCCGAGGACAAGTTGCTTATTGTGCAAATGTAGTCTTAAGTAGAACAGAATGGGGAAACCTCAATTCTGATATATTATGTATATAGTACACATATTTACACACATCATTAGCCATGCCTTTCGGTTTAGGACGATTTATGTTTCGAGCGAGAAAAGTTATTGTGTGCTCTAAATTTACTCAATGTGTCGTGGTACACCACAACAACAGTCGAGTCAGTCTAACCCGGAACGGTGTATTTAGGATAGAAAACTTCTATATAGTACATAGAGCACATTAACAGTACGCAAGGAATCAGTCTATGTTTTCCTACAACTGCGAAAAAATATTGTATGATCTGTGCCTTAGCATCAAAATGTGCTATAGGCCACATCTTGCAATTTTACACTTGTTTTTAATAAGCATATTGTTAATAAGAATTTAAAATCTACTTTTGGTTTTTACAGGCTTTTCAACGTGTAGCCTGGATAAAGCGCAAAGACCCAAATGATTATTATTTGTTTTCTTGATAAATTCAAGTATCTACATTTTTACTAGCTAATTAAAATGCTAAGTGGTCCGCTTTTTTATTTGAATCGTGGCCGAAACGAAAGTTGGTCGTAAATGCTGTTTTTTAGGCCGCTGGCAAGTGGAAATTAGACCGTTTTTAACTGAAAAAGACCTATTTATTAAATATAAACTTTAATTTAATTTTTAGCTTTATAGTAGTCATTTAACGTGTTAAATTACAAAGCCTAATCTAGTATTAAAGGTAGTTACGGAGGTTTCCAATATTTTTTCGTTTAGTTAGTTGTAATTTTTTGCATTCATATGTATACGTAGGGCCTTCATGGCAATGCCCTATATTTCTTTACAGTATAACATTATTTCTCAAATCTTTTATGACTTTTATACATAAACTCCCACTATATAGTTCGATACACTTTTAACATCTTTGGATTAACATTTGTATACCAGTCAAAACTTGATTTTGCTTGAATCAGAGAAGGGAAAACCCAGGGTTTTTGGACCAAAAACTCTGACCCACGGGTTTTTCATGGGTTATTAGGTTTTTGATTTTTGGCACATGCATTACATCAGAGGGTATATTTAAGCATACGAATTATATCGATTGACAATAGACTTTACCGACTCGGATTACATGGAAAATAGATGTAAAAAGATCTTATTAAGATCTAAACTCAAAATCAAATAATTTCCAATAACAGTATTCATAAATTAACAGCTTTTGGTTTTATCAAAAGCACAATGGGTCGGGTTTTTCCCTTTTTATGGGTCGGATTTTTGGTCAAAAACCCATGAATCCTAACCCAAAAAACCCACTCCGACCCACCCTGGGTTGAGTGAGATTAGGTAAGTTTGCGCGGCAGCAATAACTCTGTTGTCTTATTCGTACTTTTTTTCATGTTTTTGGAAGTGATTTGGAAAGTGATAAAAGTAGGTTTACCACATTTACTTTGTGGTACAAATTTGTTGTACAAGTTTTTGACCTTTTTCGTTTAAAAACTGTCTAATTTCCATTAACTAGCGGCCTACAAATAGCATTTGCGGCCAACTATAATTTCGCCCAGGATTCAAATAAAAAAGCGGCCAAATTTCATAGCGGCCCACTTAAAATATCCCCAATTAAAATTACTAATTATAAGTGCCAATTAAAACAGTTACTGCAATTATAATACACATAATATGCAGATTTGCATATTATATTATCATCGTTGATCTGGTATTTCCTGCGATCTACCAATGTCACGAATAGCATTAGATGCTATCTTATACTCAACTATAATGATATTCATGACATTGGTAGATCGCACGTAACGCCAGATCAACTGCGATATGCAAATACAGCATATTAAAGCTATTAATAATTGAACAATGGAAACAAAGACGTCGCATTCAGTTCAAGTTCCTAAAAATTGCATTCCAGTCGCATTTCATTATAATTGGTTTTAGGCACGAATTCACCGCCGACAATTTCAATTTGGAAGGGAAGAAGCAATGACCGCTTATCAAATGCCCACCCCTCTGCATTTCTGTTCAATAAAGTCCCTAAATATTCATAAGAGCTGAAGTGCCGGTAGAACCCAAAGATTTACAATATTGGAATAAAAGTGATTGAGAATTTTGTTAAGCTGGCAGTTAGGATGACTAGGACAAACATAAAAAATGTGAAATGGCATATTCTATCCTTTCTTTTAAATAACGTTTCACTATATGCAAAACTTAAATGTGATTTAGTGAGATTGCGAGGCATGACGACGACGGAGAGCTACACAAGACCACTAAAAACTAGGTGGCTTATGTTAGTTATAATTAGATCATTGCGGGGATAGTGGTAATAGATTGTGTGTAAGTGTGTGTAAGTGGGTCGTCTTTGGATTCCGCCGTGAAATTCAACGAAGGTACGATAAGAGCATCTTAATTAGAATGACATTAATAAAGTTGGTAGTGACACGACAATTGCACGGCACAGAGGCAATAAATGACTCAATGTCATTCTCTATTACAGATCGGAACGCCGACACCAGCTCTGCCAAAACAATTCCAAACAACACATCAACATGCAAAGCCAAAACATCGACAAAACGTTGCAGCAAGACCCACAGCAATTCATTATGTCGATCCGCAATTGGCAGCGGGATAGGAGAATTAAAGTGGAGTCGTGCCAGTAATCTGCTTACTCTCCTTATCTTTACTTACGAATCATTCAAGGAATTGTATCATTGCATTCTGCGTGTCATTAAACACTTCTCTCCCTTTCCCGACTCCCTTAATGAAAATTCCTCCAGCAACCTTCAGTCAATACCTCACTAGTAACTTAACGGGTGTTTAAAGCGGGATGAACGCGCGTTGATAGGACGCAACAAAATAAAATATCGCAGAGGAGATCAATAATGTTAGAATTACTGGTACTTTCACCTACATACAGTTGTTGAAAATGGCAAATAATGACATAAATGGACATAAATTGGATTTCCCGCAACATTTCGCAAAAATTACACAAATCTTGTAACTTTGTATGAGTTTTCGGATATTTTGTCATTTTGGGCACTGTCAAACAAGACATTACAAATATTTATAATATAGTTATGAGACACTTTACATTTTGCAACTATCATTTCGGACACAAGTTAGTTGCTAGGTGAACTCCTAAGGCATAATAATAGAAAACCAAAGTATTCTCCTAATTTTATTATAACTTTATTCCATGAAATGGAAATGGTATGTCTTTGAATGGATTCGCTGTAAAATAAATTGCTATATAATAATACTATCAAAGCCAAAGATTTTGTTTAAATCTGTGCCAGATCGAAGTTGTAGGGAGTGGAATTGGGCCCCAAGTCAAATAAATTGTATTAATAGAAAGGATGACAAGCGGGGGTCCTCGGGACTAAAAATAAGTTACCTTAATAATTGAATATCCCCTTTATGCTCTAAGTAATTGGTTCTTAATACAAATTTTCATCCTTCGTGAGCAAATTTTATATTTATAGCTACCTTAAAAGCGAAATGGCTGGACCCCCTGACCCCATTTTCTAAAATTCACGTACCTATTTGAGTGTGATGCTGGGGACCCCATATTCAAGTGACTAAAATTAACATAGTAAAGACGGTCCACTGGTAGGAAGTTGGCTTCTCAGCCAACCCTCAACCACTCGAATAGATCTACATTTGCTTAATTAACGATTTTAGGAGTCAGTCCCGAATAAATAACTGCAATTTTTTCAAAGTATGATACAGCATTAATTCTTGCTTACCTACATCTACATTATAGATGCATGTAAAAGCCGCGGACTTTGATCGGGGTAAAAATACACCGTGGGCATTATATGCTTCATCCAAGGAAAATCAAAAGGTGATCAAAAAAATTATATGCATTTGCTACGAATAAAAATAGACTTATAGATATAAAGATGGATCCGTTCCACTGACGTATAATTTTTTTTGTGAAGATGCTTGGTAGACAACCAATAGTAATGAAAAGCGCTCAAGCAAACGGTCTCTTTTTTGTAACAGAACGAAGGACTCTGTAGAAAGAGGTACATCGTTTGGTGTCAGCAAGTTGCTAGACCGTTTTTTAGTGTTCACATTGTCTTCACAATTTTTAGTCGCCCTAGCCAGCCTAAGAACACTAGAACGTTATTTATAAATTGTTTCGGGTGTCATTCATTGAATAATTTGTTAATGATGTGTACAATTCTGTCGTGAGTGTTGTCGTGAAACTTGAGAGAACGAGAGTTAAATCAATTTATTTATTTATATACTGGTGACCAATATATTTATTTGTTTTAACAGAAATTTACAATTATAAATTACATATAAATTATAATTATATAAATTATAAATTATAGTTACAAAAATACAATTCTAAAATTTGAATACATAAAAAAGGCGAGTAGTGAGTCTATTTGAATCTTTAATGAGTTTCACGCGTAATTTTATGGATTAAGAAAGCAGTAACCTACACTTCTTTACACGCTAGATTTAAAAATCTAGTACATGTTAGTGCGTGTTCGTCCGTTTACCTTACTAATTCATAAATGTGCAATAAATTAAACCTACGTGAACATTTTGTATCAACACGCCTGCTGCCAGCGCTGACAAACGTTTATTTTAATTACAACAACCCCATCGTTTGTTCATTGCAACATTTATTCATAAAAACTAAGCCGACAGTTTTTTGAGACAATTTTATTTAGTTATTGTCATCGTAAAAGTCTTACTTAGAACGATTACATGATATTGCAAAACACAGAGTTGAGTTGATCAATTTATACAATGAATTCGAAATTGTTGTTTGCCTGTCTTACCTGTCTCAATGTCCAAATATAATTTATTAACCACTGTGGCTTCAAATTCTAGTTAATTTATTTTTCCCTGATTCGCACGTATAACTTCCAGATACTTGCTTACACTTACAATACACATACATACATATACATACATTATTTTAAAGGGAGACTTTAATATTACTCCGTTTTAATTTATATTAAATTTGATTTAGGAATAATGGATTCAGAGATAAACTCGCGCCTGTACCACAAGGCTCAAAGTTTAATGGCCAATAGTGCGTACCTGAAAAAGTGTGCAACGTACACGGATAAGGTAAGAGATAAATATTTGGTAGCATGTACCAGTTGTGTATTTTAGTTGGATAAATAACAAAATAAAAGCATCAGTGAGTCATTGGACGCATTCCGAAACATGAGCTTTTCGCTAAAAGCATACCTAAGCTTAACATTTTTGGGTGCCGTGTGTGCCAAATTTTTGTTGCTGAAAACTTTTATAAACAACCTCAAATCATTACAAACCCTTTGCATATGCAAATGACATGCAATTTTTTAATGTCACGAGATATGTTTACATCAGCTAAGTAAACAAAATTATAAATGATAACAGAAGAATAGTTAAATTAAAAAATAATGAATTTTGTGATTATCAATTTGACAGGTGGTGAGCTTTTTGAGGCAACATAGTGGATACAGCGTTGGTCGTCATCTACATTCTGGAGGGAGCGCCAATAAAATATTAATTCCTAAACGTGATTACGAAATAATCGTATTAGTTAATGACGAAGAGCCTCCATTTCAGATATTGTTGCTAGGCTTTGAAAAAACATTTAAAGAGCAAGGGGCAGTATACGACCTTGACCCTGAAGAAATAAAGAGGACACCCTACTCTCTTCACATAACACTCAGCGACTTTTATTTTGAATTGATTCCTGCGGCCAATTATGTTCTGAAAACGGGATTCTTGACAGGAGAGGAGCAACAAAAAAAGATACTAGAAAAAATCAAGAAGGATCCGGAAAGGCACGCCCAATTTTACCATTCTGGCTTGGCGGAAAGCAGAGGTGCATTTTTGGATAAACAAACTAGTTTTGTGAATGAAATGGTGAGAATAGCCAAGTTTTGGTATCAAGAAGTCGTTGCTGATAGCATAAAATTACCCATTGCGGGCAGCAAGTCATTAATTGAGCTGATAATGATACAAAACGCCATAAACACTGAAAAAAAGAATTACGTTCAATGTTTCAGACAGTTCCTAACTTCATTGCAGAATTTTGACAAATTGGAAGTTGTTTTTGAAGATGTCAAAGCTCAGGGGCACAAGATTCTCCCTGAAGTTCGAGAGAAACTACCAATTGTTGTTGACCCAGTCAACCCATACAATAATTTGGCCAAATATTGGGACACTCAAAATAAACAAACTCTAAAAGAAAAGGCCCAGCGAACAGAACAGCGAATTTCTAAATATAAATTGGAAGAACCGATTGATAGACTCTTTCAATAATAAAGGCTGTATTTACACAATAGTAGATACAGTATATACGGCCACATCATATTCACAACTACCAATGTATACGCTTAAATTATATTTAAATTCTAATACAATGTATTAATTAGACCATTAAAGACGCATGGTTTGATTGTGGACTCTATAATACATATATATGAATTCTTATTCAGCATTAAAAAAACCTAGAATCGTATAACGGACGGAAAATAGTTAAAATTCACTCAAATTAGATGAGTCGTGCTCATGACGAAATAAATAAATTTATTTTGAGAGTACTCTTTTTTGTAGTACTCAAAATAGGTTCCATAAAAAATATGACTACCAAAAAAATGAGATTTATTGAATTTGAATATGGGCTAGTGAAAGTTTGTTGCTGCGATCATTGCAAGGATTTCGGGCAGGTCTTTAAGCGTCTCATGTTGGTTAAGTTTCTCAATTCTGATAGTCCGTCGGTACATCTGCTGCAACATCAGTCAAGAGTTTCCACTCATTAGATATTGCAATTTATTCATCTCACATCAAATATCAAATTCAAACTGTCTAATATTTGCACACCAGCTACAGATTGTAGACGGAGAATCCAACCGTTACCCGGCAACGTCGAGCCAGTACACGGTTGGAATTCATATCATGTTAATTTTGGGCTCGATTTGCCGTGCCACGGGATGGCACGTGGGTTCGTTCACTTAAGGGACGATCCATTAAAGACG
>JABASC010005298.1:0-10438 GCA_019776185.1 Plutomurus gul
CACTTTACCAACGCTGGTGAAACGGGCACCAGATCAGATGAACATAAAACACAATTGTCTCACTTTCTCCATCAATTCGATTAATGGTGAATGTATATATACATAATACATTTACTATACTCGTACTATGCAACAATGCAGGTAACACACTACATAATTACGTTTGTTCTATGGTTTTAAAGTACCTCCATATCCAGTCCGTTGAAAAGGTACAGAAGCATTGCCAGAGTCAATAAAATGACCAGGATTAATTGCACATCGCGTATAGCATATTATTATTAATTGTAATATTTATAATACGGCTTAAGGTCTATCTCATATTTAGAATATTTTTAATTAAAGTCATTTTGACACTTAACGAACTTACTAATATATACAGATTTATATATATATTATAGGTACCTACTAGATATACTCCATCCATTAACTAATGTAAAGAATACGTCGCTTTTTTTCACACGTATTGCCACTTTATTCTTGTCTATTTGTAACAGTAAGTAGTCCTTATTATTTTTGTATTGATATTAGTAGCAGGTCTTATAGGGTGTATTTAATGATAATTGGTTGGTTTTAAGTTGGTTAGAGTATGACATAACATGAAATAACAAAGCAGGCTTGTCAACCTGATGTAAATACATATGTCACTTAATATTTCGCTTCGCCCCCACATTCAGTGTTAGTTTTCATGATAGTTGTTGTAGGTGGTGTGATATCTATAAGGATGATTCGGAGGGCACATCATTCCATTACATTTTCGCCGATGCTCCAATTTGGGGCAAGCACTTCCTCCATTTTGGTTAAAGACCTAGATTAGAAAATCAATAACTAAATTTTAATATGGACGGAGAATTTAGGGCGGCTTCACGCATACTTTTAATTTTCAGAAAATTACCTTGATGTAGCGTCGTCTGTATTTGTGACCTCTTCCACAAGTAACGGTGCATTTTGTCCATGGACTCCACTCACTCACAACACAGTCCACGCTTGGTCCATCGTTGTTGGCTGAGTAAGAGCTGAATTGATCGTATTCGTATGCGGAAGATGGATGTCTCATCATTACTTCCGTCCCGTTTGCTACAAACAAATTCCCTTTACCATTTAATATATATACTACCCAATATTTGAATATTTGTACAATCTTTTCGTGCACACCGCGCGCGTATAAAAATCGATTGCACCACATGTACTGTAATAACAATACTAATAGGAAATACTAATGCAGACGAATTTCAGAATTTCACGTTTTTCAAATTATAACGTAAATAGAATTTTTCTGTTCTCCAACAGTACATAAGGTGACCACTGACCACATCCGTTCAACGAAGCGTTCAACATCTCGTAAACTCAATAAAATGATTGGCAATACATTTGACATAAACTACACATTGAAATATAGAGATATAGTAGTTCTCTAGTCTGTTTAGAGCAATGTATTGAAGCAAACGAAGAGGAATAATTCATAGGACAAGGGAAAATTAGGCAGCTTAGGAAGCCTTCTTGTTTACAAAGAAGTGCGAATGTTAAAGTTTAAAACTCCTACCTGTGTGCACAACTAAATGCATAATAAGCAGCTTCTTATGCAAAAAAGAGCATCTGTGTTACCTCTGAAAGCACCGCAAGCATTTTCACAGTCCTGCTGTGTGATGAAGTTGTTTCTGCTTTTGTCACAGCCCGTGTAGACAAAGTTTTGACATCTGAGCGTTTGATAGTCGAAGTACCACCTTGTGTACCCACCACTTGTGCATCTCTCCGGGCTCTTCGGTGTCAGACATACCTCTGTAGATAAACACATTAAAAAATCTTTGTCCCTTACCACTCACTACACACACGGTCTGAGGATGGATTGTGTGTGTAGACAGATGTCTACACATGCAGCATAAATGTAGCAGTGCAATCATTATCAAGAACGATTATGTGTTCACACCTTTCATGTCTTCTGAAACAAGACAATCTCCGACACACGGTTGACGTTCCATCAAATTGACACCACAATGCCGATGGTTGCTGCCTCTGTCTGCGTACATTCGTGTTCGAACTCGGAAACCGGCTCCACACGTCGAATTGCAATCACCCCACTCGCTCCAGTCAGTTGTTTCACAACCTTCCACCTACACATTTGAGAATAATTGTTGCCAATAAGTAAAAATCCATGAACACTGTATTTTCTAATTGCTAACGATAATACGGTTGTGGAATTTTGAAATACGTTGTTGGGATTTCAAAATGCTAGTGAATTGTCTTACCTGTCCAGAACACTCAACTCTACAAAGTCCGGAATCTCTTAAATTCATTGAAGAAGCGCAATTATGCGATTCTGCCAAATTTTGATGTAAAAATCGTCGGAAGCGATGTCTGATTCCCTGACCACATTTCTCAACGCCGGTTGATGTGCATATCGTCCAAGGTGTCCATTCGGATACTGCACAAGCATCTTCCCGGGGTTCTTTTACAATCATATCCGTTATATCGTATGCCGAAGAGCCGCCGCCGGGAAACTCGTGATTGGAGAAACTGCTTCCGGGATGTCGGTCATACGTAGTAGATCCGGGATTGGAATTAGAGCCGGAGTGTCCTCTGAAAATATTTCCGTTTAGAATCTTTCTTTTCCAGCATTATATAAGAATTATCAGAAGAGAAATAATTTTATAACGGGAAACAGCCACCCTCATAAAAATACTGGAATTTCTGTCCAAAATTTAACGTTTCATTTACCACAAAAATGCACAGCGAATTTATGCAGGCTAATGCTGACTGGTAAAATATTTAATCTAGATTGATGAAATGGTTATATATTACCTCGAGAATTCCAGAACTTCTAAAGAATTTTCAACTGTGAAAAATGTTCTGTCGAAAACAACATATACATACATGCCAAAAAGCGAAACTGCCAAACTACGAGTTTGGTGCAGCGAATTTGTTGCAGACCAACCCAGAACTTAATTTCAATGCTATTTGCAACACATTTCACTGCACCTCCTACCGCCCCAAAGTGAGCACAGTAAAATATTGTAGTTGAGAAGTCACACAAGGACTACCACGCCCTTTGAAGTTATAGAGATGCATATAGCATTGAGTGACAAAATTAACAGATGAAACTTACTTGCAGCTAACAGGAGCATGGCAATTCTGCTGTGAGGACAGTTTCCGGTTACAATCCTTCGCCTTGTCTTCATTCATATATCTTCTCCACCGTTTTTGAAAACCTTTTCCACAAGTGGCTGAGCAGGGACTCCAAGAAGACCAAGTCGTCGTGGCACACTCATGATCTACTAAGAGAAATATGTAGGTCAGTTATTTGTTGAAGGAAATCTTATTCGACCAACGAATGTTTCAAGTTTATTATAATTTCTACTCTGTGCTGATTCCTATAAGAATATTGTTTTGGGGATACATGAAAAAATTCACGAGAAGTGATATTTTGTGTGACATGTAAAGTGGAAGTGAATAAAAATAAGGAACTCTATTACCACGATCCCGATTTTCTGCGTCGTCATAAAAATCGTCGTCCTCGTAGTCGGTACTGGCTTCTCCCTTCCTGGCAGATTCAACCTCACAGGACCTTTCGTACGATCTCTGCTTCTGCAATCGTAGCCGTGCGAAAGGCTTCACTGTATTCCCATTAGCATCGTAAAAAGGCGAGTCCTTGTCACTCTTCCAAACAATTCTTCTAATTCGATCACGAGGTATTGTAGGGTCGTCTTGGGACTGCAAAATTTTCAAAACAATAAATAATACACATTTTATTCACAGTTCATCGGATTTCAGAATTCCATTTTGACTCCTCTCGTTTCTGAGCTGAAGTTTTAGAGGATAGCTAGAACAAAAGTAGTTTGAATTTTTCAATTTTTTGTCTCGGCCGATTCTTGCTCATATTTAAAGGAACAATGGGGTAGCTTTTGTGTTTAAAAAATTTCCCTCGGGGGCTTGGGGGAATCAATTTTTAATCTTTTGGGCTAATTTTAATTTATTCGAATACTTATGTTTCGATGTATTTCGTTCAAAATTGGTATTTGTGTGCAACAACGTTCCTCGGGGAGGTTTTTGAGAAAATTCGAATTCCTTAAGGTCAAACACAGAGGTCAAATATTTCAATTGACATTTTTCAAGAAAAGCGAAGTTTCTAAAAATGTCAATTGAAGCAAGTTATCGTTTCATTATTTTTCTTTTCGGTTTGGTGTTGACTAGAAACCTAAAAGCAGAGGTTTGTATGTTAACTCTTTCCAAATTTCATAAGGATTTTCTTGGAAGTCATCAAATTTGGGTGATTTCTAAATGTGCTCCACTTACACGCTTAAGATTTGAAAGTATAGTCCTGGAATTAGTATTGACGCTTAGTTTCTTATAATACACTATTGAATGTTGGACACGATAAATAAATAAAAAATAACTCGCAAACAATGGCTGCACTGGTCCAGGTCCAAAGTAGTGTTATCTCAAATTAATACATTTTGTTTGACATTACTATTTGCACTGAAGTGATTCTGAAAATTAGGAGAATCCACTTACGCAATTGTTTGCAATTCATGCAAATGTTTTCAACCGAACCGATTATTGACACGTTTGCTTTTGTCCTATACCGTCACCGTTTCAGTTTCATCTAAGATGTATGTCGTGTGCTTCGGCGCTATTATAATACTCCGCTTTGCATACTTATACACAGAGTTGTTTAAAAGTGGCAACTTGTGAATAAAATCGGAAACAGAAAAAACGACGGTTCCCGTGGTGCAAAACATTTCTGTTATTAGTTGAACCCGAAACGAAAAACCGCTGCTACAAACCGAAATGTTTCAACTCTAAGCACACCGGCTGTGCACAGAAAATGCACGGACACGATATTCTTATAATTAGAAAGGTTGTTCTGTTTAGCACTGGTAGAGCATTGAATTTGTTCAGCGGAAGTGTACATATAATTTTACGGATAGAATTAATGAGACTTAAGCTAAACCAAATTGTGGCCAATAGGATCTAAAACTCTAATCATCTACATATTTTGTTTTTGCGATGCATTAAGCACAACCCCACCACAATGTTAGTATCTTTCTAGATAAACGTTTACGGATTGATAGCAAGTCAAAGTTAGTAGAACTATCGAATTGTAAGTCTCATCTATACAAAGTTCCTGCTGCTTAAGTTTTTGAATCAACTATTTTTCACCCAGTAAGGTGAAATCTATTTCTATGTTAAGATTTCCCAAATCCCTGTGGATTCAGAGAATAATTACAATAATTGATCCGAGTTATTTGATTGGCTTGATTTATGTGTTCTAAATAGTGGAGAGCCTTGACCCAGAGGAGACATTTTGTGTATCCAATAGCAATACATCCTGGAAGTTTGGGGGAAAATACTGCTCTTGCATACTATTTACTTTGTTTAAAAAATCGATTAGTAACTATTCAGTTACGACCGTAGGAATGAAATCCACAGCTTTATTTTATAAAATAAAACTAAATAATGAGAAGGCAAGTGGATATTAAGAATTCCAATGGGATGTGGTGTGTTAAATAGGCATAAAATCACATGGGCTCAAGAAGAAGTGTATACTTTGTTTGAAGGGCCTCTAACTCTGTCTTCTAATGCTCTTGGATCTCGCCTTGCATTTTCTACGCTCATTCCATTCCTCTTCCTCTTTCATTCCGACTTTCCCGACGTGTAAAGGTAAGAGTACAACAGGCTTGTTTTGTGTTTCAAATAATGTTAGATATTGGACCACCACTACATACTACATATAAAAATTTATCTTTATCACAAAATTAAAAAGGACTTGTCTTAAGTTGTTTACTCACAAATATGAAAATAATTGGTTGCTATCCTTCCGTTTCCCACAGATAAATGATATAATGAATAAATGCAATGAATAAATGTAATGAATAAATTCAAGATTTGGTGAAAAGTATTTACCGAAGACTGAAAACATAAGATTTTTGAAGGAAAGTCAACAGACACACTGGTCAAAGATAAATAATAGCTATACCTTTTAAAGTTGCAGACACAGTTTTATCGATCCGGTGCCGCTAAACATTTTTATACAGGATTTCATAGTTTGTGCATTTTTCACCAGCGCTTCGTGTGCTGGCTACGTATTTTCTAGTGGACAAATATTTGCAGAGGAGTCATGGCCATGCAAACGTAGCTCGACTGCGAAAACTATTTAGTGGCTTTTAGAGGTTAGGCGACTCCTCTGAGAAATTCCAAACTCCACGATCTTCAGCTCTAACAAAGCTATAAAATGCAGTCGTTTTCTTACCAGATAGGAGACTCCGTTGTCCGTTCCAGCATCCCATGGGTATAGAGGAATATTTTTGCTCGTGAGCCAACTACAATTCCGCATGCAGAGATTCATCCCAGAAACTCCAACAAACCAATCTGGTGACGGAGCTGCGGTTGCAAACAATTTTTATTTACTTTTCACAAAAATCTAACAACAACCACCACCACAGTCAAAAACAGTTCCCCTGTTCTACATGTAAAAGTGACAACACAAACGAAAATTTGGACACTTGTGCTGAATTAGACCGCAGTGAGAAATGGATTCCTACTATATAAATATATTGCCATTCTTTGTTACACACAGAACATCCGTGGCTCGTCATCCACATCCCTACTTGTCCTATCCTTCAAAAGTTCAAGTGAGCGCTACGGAACAGAAAATTCTCTCAATGACATAAATATATGTATTGTATGTGCTGGCTTCCAACTGCAATGCAACTGGTGGTAAAGCAATTACATAGCAAAATGTACGCCTACATCTCAAAACAAATTTATTTAAATGACGCCAAGTACAAGTAAAACTTATTAATATGTAGTGTCAAAATAAGGAGACCGATGAATCTAACATGAAAAAAATTAAAGTGCAAAATAATATCCAATATTATTTATTGCAGGAGCAGCTGGATAATTCGGCAATGAGGCAGCAGCAAATTCAAAAGTATTTATGGAAAAAGGAAAGTAACTTCTTTCATCAAAACCCTAAAATTGCAAAGTAGGACTGTGTAACGCGTAACGCTCATTGAAAATGATCTTGACTACGAGTTTGACAAAAAAAACAGCTGAATTAGTAATTAATCTTGTCGGAGGAAGACATAAAAACATAGAACCGTTAATGTTTACAGCTGCCGTTAGATACGATCGTGTCATTGGCATTGACACATAAAAGTCAAGACTAAGAATTGGGTAAAGGACTAAAAATTTGGCACTATTCACTATCTGATGCGTATTTCGTTTTGTCAGTGCTGTGCGACTCACCATGTCGTATACAAAGAACAACCATCAGTTTTTTTTTTACTGGTACACATAGTTCATGCAGTACAGAGCACCACGGATAAAACAAGTGAATGCCACAGGGCTTAATTATCTGAATACCACCCGCATTGTAGATTCTAATTAGTTCTTACCTATTTTTGAGACGAGTGAAATGAGATTGTGATCCTTGTCTGCTCGAAAGACAGCAAATGTTTTGTGTGTGTAAATATTCGGGTGTTTCAATCCTCTCGCCTTAATTATCGTCCGGATATTCCCACTCTGTTCAAACAAAATCATTACTGTTATGCATTCACATCCTCTGTTGCTCATAAATCTTGTCTGTCTACTTATACTTATAGACATGTCATCGGCTTTTAAATGTGCAGTTAACCTCTGATGCAAAACAACAGCAATCTAATTATTTACTATTTAAGTACTAATCGTAGTCAAAATGAAAAATGTTCAACACGAACCATAGGAAAACATAATATTCAAGTTTTACCTCATTTTTAAGTTCACTTTCCAAATCTCTTGAATCGCCAGATTCTGCAACTTGTCGAATTCCTTCTGATGACATTCCCCCATATTCCCAGAAACGGAAGCTGCTGGAGTGGGATGCTCCAATGATATCACTAAAGTGCGCACTCCACGCGTCTGCGGGGAAGTCCTTTGGGTGGGTCAACGAAGACCATAATCCTTCGAAAGTTAACTACCAGACATAAAAACACGATGCTAATCGTTGCAATTACTTTGCATTGATGATTTGAGATCATTTAAGGGAAGATGGTTTGGCCAGTTGTAACTATTACCTCATACTTAGCTTCATCACAAGCACAGCAGGGCTCATTATTGTCTTGCTCTTCTTCCCCAACTTCCGTCTCCGGACACATTTGTTTGGTCAACGAGCCATCATCCATAAACCACTGGCTTTTATTTTTGATCACCGTCGCTCTATAATTAAAATCAGAAATTACTTCACAGAGTCTGCAGCGCTTATAATAGGGAAGTGAAAGCGAGACGATGGTCAAAATAATATGAATGTCCTATTTCCACACACAATCTCCAATCACTGGATAACGTCTACATTTTATTTTAATTTACTTGTACTCAGATTCAGGTAGGCAGTGGAAAACAATCTGTAGATATTTATGATACAGAGAAGCCGGATGGACAAAATTCTATTACCCTGATCATGTAACTGAAGCTTACTTTGGGGGTTTAAATACATAATCGGTCTTGTCACCATTTTGTCTCACAAAGCTGAGAAAATGTGAACTTTTATGAATACCACTTCTCTCTTTTTTATACACAATCCTTCAACCTTCTTTTCTACATATATATTTGTTTCTAAGTAACATATTGGTGTTGCAGTTTGGAAAACTTTGAACAATATTGAGACAAAAAGATGCTACGCTAGGACTTAAAATTTTTAGAGTTAAGTTCGGTAGCGGGCAAGAGTTTACTCTGATTTTGATTGTTATTTTTAGAAATTACCCTTGCAGTCATTGTACCCCTCTGTCTACCTAATATCCTTTCCATAATAATATTGCACACTCAACTCACCCATGTGTATGAATAGTGTTATACTTCTACGAACATTGCCCATCACAACATTTTACTAATTGTAAGTTGGTTCAACCTAATAGTTCCTATTTATGATCCCAACACGAAGTGGGACTGAGAACAAATAATTACAGAGAAGCCATTGAATCTATGCAGTTGTGAATGATGAATTCCAAGTAGAGTAGGTTGGGGGATTTGCTTAACTAAATTGAACGAAGAAGAACGAATGAACTTCCACTTGATTGGATACGTTTCATGATGCAGGTTATCCTTTAGTGCTGGGGACACTAAGTGACTATAGTACAGATTAAATGTTAGTTTACTTAGGAAGAAGACAGTGGAGAAAGATAAACGCAAAGAGATTAGAATGGACTACGATTCTTATTACTCAATGTGTGTGTGTAAAGTTGCTATTTGTGGCACTTTGACAGACTGAGAAAGAGACAAAGGAGAAAGACTGAGGAAAGGATTGCGTGAAATCGGATTAAACTCGCCTGAAGAAGACACATCCGGAGGAGACAGGTGGGGCTGTCCACCGGACTTGCACTTCAGCTTTGGGAAGTTCAGAGGCATGCTTTACAGCAAGAGGACAAAATTCGCTGAATCTTGCTAAAGAGTCGCTTGTCAGTTGGAAACTTCCAGCAGAAACTTCTGGAGAGTGACCATCCGCTGGCTCAGCCACCAGCAAAAATCCGGAAAACTTGTCCACAGTGTATTGATTTCCCGGGGCTTGCAATCTCACTAAAAATAGAACAAATCACAAAATTAGATCTAAAAAAGGACACATGCTCACCTCCGTCTTTTCCAACACCTCCCTTGCCTGCACAGAAGTCAACCGTAAGAATCTGATCTGTAGATTTCACCCTTATCAACATTTATTTCTAATTGGAGGAATTAGGAATCGAAGACATCTTCCTCATAACTTTACAATGTAACAACTATAGGGAATGATTTTTCTTTTTATATTGCTGCTTATTGTCGTATGTACACGGCTTTTATCGAATCGTTACGATGGCGAGTAGAACAGATTGGGGTGCCAGTTAAGGAATGAAACCCACGCGGTGGAACGTGGAGAACTTATACGTAAACATAATCATAAATGAGATATTACATAGCTGGGGAAAGTTTTGCCACTCAAAGCGCTACTATCCCTACGCGTCTAATGAGATTATAAAAGTAGATAGCATAAGTGGAGAACTTTCGTCGACACAAACGATGTAAATACCAATACGGAAAACTCTTCGGCACGGCTACCGGGAGAATTTATAAAACTCGTTAAGCAATTAACGCCAATGAAGTGAAATAGAAATTAGACGTAAGTGTAACTAAATTTCCTCTGGATCACTCACTCAGGTACACATTCTGATGCAGGGAACGGTAAATACATTAAAGCAGTTAGAATCTTTGCCAATCCACGGTCGCCGGCGACCCCCTGAGAGATGGGAAACTTTTGAAATGAGACAGAAACAAGATATGGAATTAGCGTAAGATCTGTCAAACTCATTTAGATTCATAGAATGTTATCGAATCATGAGAGGCTCCACAGTATTGAGATAATATTCCCTCGGCCCTGGTGAAGAGTTACAAATAAGTGCTGAGGATCCAAAACCTTGCCATTGTATCCCCCCCCCTCTAG
>JABASC010005299.1:0-10436 GCA_019776185.1 Plutomurus gul
TTTTATATATCATTTGCAAAAATAACATAATTTCAAGCGCAAGTACCGATTTGTCAAAGTAATGAAATGAGCAATGTGACGTGACATTCTACGAATCCTGAAGGAATTCGGTGATACTCGTAAGTACCATTTGTATGATCCAAACAAATGGTACTTACGAGTTAGATAGCATCTAATCTATGCTTATGATAAAATACGTGGTTAATTTTTGTTTAAAATAACATTTGTAAAGGAAATGGTCTTCATAATCATAAATATGTACATATAGTAAAGTAGTAATAATCTTTACTCTCAATAATTAATAATTACTCAATGTTACAAGAACTATTTGAGTTGTTAGTTGAATTTGAAATTGTTTTTCTTAAGTCGAACCATTACAAGGAGTGCTTTATCATACGACGATTAACTTTGCTGCAGCAAAACTTACTTTTACAATAAAATATGACTAACTAATAACTGCTTCTTATGTAATAATTTGTATTTATAGGGATTAATATTTATTCAATACTATTGTTATTTTTAAGTGGAACTACTTTCACACTTATAAACAAACTGTACCGATTCCGCGAAGTAATTTGCCTGAAAATTTTTCGGGTAAAGGGAAACGGACCACAATTAAACTAATTTGCATGAGCATTAATCACTAGCGGGTCCATCAAATACAGAATATTATTTTATGTAAACACGAATTGCGTGTTTACCTTTTCAATAGAATGGAAAAAAATGTGATGTTACCATAATTGCACAAGAACACCGAAAACTGTACCATTTATTCAATTATTTATTTATTGTTTATTACAATAATGTATATGTAGTATGATTTAGTGTATTAGTAAAGGTGTGCATGTACGAGTAAGTGTTTGTTTTATTAGGCACAACACAATTTAGTGACCAAGTTCAGTTCGACCATTTCAAGAAAATGATTTACACAAAATCAAGTTTAGCATTGAGCAAGTGAATAATATAAAAAGGTGCGAAAACCCAGCTCACAAAAAGGCTGTGACCATAAGAAATGATTTATTCTGCATTTTATTCGCTTTTTCCATTAATCCATTTCAAAATTGTTATGGCGCACGGGAACAAAGAAGGTGAACAAGTGCACTCGTTGTTAGAATTAATTCTTAATATTAAAAATTTCTCAAACACCTCAAACGTTTTTCTTTACCATCCTGAGGGAAGTCAATTCTTTACCAAAAACATTTTATCCGATGTGCATTCAATGAATTTTGTTGCACAAATAATGTTCGGGGAGACAAACATCACTAATGAGCACAAAAAAGAAATTCGATTGGGTAACCCTCTCAAATTCAGTGAGTCACGTGAGATCGTTTTAATTTGGAATATGGACTCATTATTATTTAGATTAAAAAATACATACAAATTCATGTTTAAAGAAAAAAATATCTTTGTGCTGATTCGATCGATAAATCAAGCAATCGATAACGCACTGGCCTTTAAGGAGGTCATTAAATTTCCTTACATGTACTTATTTGAAACTGGAAGGCATAAACTTTACAGACTTTGTTATTATTGTTCTTGTCACACGGATTACTCGTCATACTGGATTCAAAGCAAATTCAACGGAAACCATTTTCAAATCCTTACAAAGAATTACAACGGAGCAAAAATGCAAGTGGGACCCTTAACATTGACTAAGGAAGACAAATTAATGTTGGACAATCGCCGTGAAACCCTGAAGTCGCTACCGGTCAGCTTCTCTGATCGAGCTCACAGAGCACCCAATGTAGCTTACTTTTTTTTCCATTACATTGCAGACAACCTTAATGTCACCCTAAAAATTTGCCAATTGAATTGTTCAAATGTAGATATACTAACAGATACAGGTGGCTCAGTAGACGACTATGTTCCATTTTATTTCGGCCGTGCAGTGAAAATAAATTTTATAACAAGTTGTGACACCAATGGTAACTGGAAGTCCATAATTCTGCCAATTGGATTCCCAATGCTGGTAGCAACAATTGTATCCATTACTATCCTGACGATCATTTTGTGGGCATTGTCAAATCGATCTCTCAATGCAGATCCCAATGTAAATCACCGAAAATTAATTTTTGCTTATTTTAACACGATAATTCGACCTTTGGTAGATCAATCACCGGACAACCGACAATTACCATCCGGAACTAAAATCTGGTTTCGCATTATTTTGACAACTTGGCTGTTCTACTGCATTCTCATTTCGGAAACTTACCGTGGAACACTAGTAGGATTTCTCACAAAGCCAATTAAGGGACAACAATATAAAACTTTTTCAGATCTTCTAAATTACAACGTATCCATTTTTACTGAAGGTTTCGTAATTAATTCCACACTCACATCTGTGACTGAATTAATTCTCCGGAAGTACACATCAATAAAATCTGACAATAACAAGAGGAACCAAACGAAAAATATTTATGCAAAAATTTTAGAAAAAATGAAGCAAGATGTTATAAAAATTAAAACTATTTGGGATATCTACGAGAGAGTAATGTTTGAAAAAAAGGCTTACATTGGTCAGTACGAAATGGCATTGATGATCGGTGAAATCGGTTCAAAAATAGAGAAAAGGCGACACTTGACTATATCATCAGATTCAGTGTCTAACGAGGAGGCGTGGTTATATAAAAATGGACCTTTTCAAATAAGAATTCTGCATCTCTTAGACAGCTTGTACGAATCGGGTATTTTTAAATTTGCCTTTAATAAATTCTTTGAACAGCAATTGTCAATTGCGGTTTCAGAAATTATTACAAATGCTTCTATTCCCGAAAAAATTGCAAAGAAAATTAATAGCAAAGCAAATTATAATCTAGGAATGCCCACTGTATTGACATTAGAACATTTAAAATTCCCTTTGTTTCTCCTAGTTATTAGTTTAATCATATCAAGTATTACGTTTTTCTTGGAAGTATGGAATTCAACTAATAGCGTGTATATTTATGTTTAACGAGATTGCACTCTTGCTGAAGTATCGTGGCAAGGGCGACTTTCGAGCGGCTTTACACTGTGTTAAATGTTAAAATTTCAATTGTTTTAACCATACATATACATTTTTTCAAATGATCGTGCGCAGCTGTAATTGTACTCTTGCCTGTATTTCAAAAATAGGAAATGGTTTTGGAATCTTTGGGTTTATTAAGGATAAGGTTGGACAAATCCGATAAATTATTCACTACCGCTTACAAACAACGGCTCAAAAATTTGGCACCAAACTTTTAAATGCTGCTGTATAAAAAAATATACATATTTGTGTAAATGTGCAAGTAAAATTAAACTCTAAATGATCTGATATTTTTGTTGAAACGAAGTGAGTTCTTATTCAATAAATAAAATCATACGACATTTAACAATTAAAACAACAGAATTCATTTGTCACGACTAATTTCAATCCTTCCCAAAATCGAACCCTTCTGTGGAATGGATTCGAAATCATGCGAATGTCTTTTGAAAATCGTAATAAATTAAGTTTGGACTCAGATGGTTTGATCGGTTCCCACGGATTAAGTTCAACGATTTCCGGTTCATCGAAAGTAGAATTGATTTCATATTTGTACGAAGGAATCCTGGAAAAATACATTCCATATTACGCATGTCCACACAATAATACTTCGGAAATAAATCCAATTATAATGTTTCTACTTGTTTCTGGCGAAATTTGATAGCACGTTATTCATGATTGTACTGAGTTCGTACCCATTATCCTTTTTTGAGAACCCATGGTAGAAAGAGCTATTAAAATAGTAAAAAATATCTTCTCCGTGAGGAATTCCTGAAAGAAAAAAATTAACACATTTTCATTATCAAATCAAACATTGGAAAATTTATGAATTTTTACCCCAATTTTGTTTATTCACGCCGAATATCGATCCGATATTGTAATCCCCTTTAAAGTCAAATACAGCTCCATACACTGGGGCAATTTTAGAATGCATTTTCATGGCTTTTTGTACAGGGGTTACGAAGTACCGATCGCTGTACATCTGTGGTCATAATACATTTTTATTAATTTTAAGAATTTTAAAAATTTTAAGTCAGCAAATTTTTAATCCTCTTTTGCTTACCTGACTTATTTTGTCTAGAGACGCGAAATTGCTATCAACTTCGTAGAAACGTAGTAAATCATCTGTCAATTCTGACCGAGCCGAACCCTCCAATAGGTAAAAGTAATCCAATATGAATGGCAAATATGATCTCACATTTCGTCTTACGGGAAGCGTTTGCAATAGGGTTTGTAGCACTGTAAAATGAATAAGGTCAATAAAAACATCAAATCCTACAGTTTACAAAATCACAACATCGTATGCGTATTTTTAATGCCCAGCATACCATAAAGTTCAAAGTAACCTTCCTGCGATGTTGTGGTAAAAACCCATGGATAATTTGCCACTTCTTTTTGGTCATAAGCCTGAAGAGGAGATTGGGTCAAAAATGCATCTGGTCCATCAGGCTCTACTACAGGAGCAAAAACGATCAAGGGGTGAAGAGGAGTCCATTCCTTGGAAAATCCAATTACTCAAGTTTTTCAATAGATCATATTTATACAGATAATACATAATTACAATTCCTTTAGATTTGAAAATAATAAAAGATCGATTTTACAAAAATTCGTAATTGGGCAGCCACTAAGTCAACCGAATTTGCTGTCTGAAAGCAATGCATCAATTCTTCGTCCGATCCATTGGGACAATTCAAGTTTTTAGCTAAAGCATGTGTCCAACGTGCCGCCCGATCTTGACTAATTACCCCCCAGTGACAAAAAGCACTACCGCTAATAGAGTAACCACTTTGGAAATACTTTCGAGACTTTTTGGAAATAGCATGCAAATGAGCACTAACTCCTCCAGCGGACTGCCTGAAAAATTTGGAGATTTTAAAAATTGTTGAAATTCAGCTTTTAAGTCAAACACATTAAAAGGTTTACCCCATGAGTGTGACGCGTGTTTTGTCGCCGCCAAACACATCTATATTATCATGAACCCATTTAATTGCCAATGCTTGATCTTTAAGACCAAAATTGCCACTGATGTGTGAACCTAGACTGAGGAATCCTATTTGAGAAAGAAATAAAGGTCAGACTTTGTTTCGCAAGCATATTAATTATATGCAGATTCAAGGTCTGTGAAATTGAAAATCAAGTCCAAGTTCATTAAGCAATTTAGATACAATATGCGAATACCTAAAGCTCCCAGCCTGTAGTTAATCGTGACCAAAACCACCTCCTGGTCTAGCAAGTAAACAGGCCCATATTCGCTCCCGCTGCCATACATGAATGAGCCTCCATGCATCCACACAATCACCGGCAGTTCCGCAGTTGAGTTGAGATTTTCCTTAAGAATCTATATAGTAAATTCTTAGCAGCACAAAAACGTGCCATTGTTAACTTTTAAGATAATGCGTATATGTAGTAAACTAACATCCTAATCGCCTATGTAATATCATATTCCTAGAAATCTACACTTTTTCTAGAGAATTTATTATTGTCTTACTTTATCAAAGTGGCCCTTTACACGTATATACAGTGTTCTAAGTAGTTTTTACCATCTGGTAAAAATATGGGTGGTAAAAACGGTAAAAAGCTGTAAAAATGCACAGTCGGTTTTAGGTGGCGTGGTAAAGATGGTAAAAAGCGGTAAAAATGCACAGCCGATTAAAGATGGTAAGTGGTAAAAATGGTAAAAACTTTAAAACATCACTTTATTTAACATTAGTAAGTCAGGAACACGAATTTATTCCACAACATTTTGATATGTATAAAGAGATAAGTAATAATAAATCAAAGAATTTAAAAAGTTTTGAAAAAGCTTGTGGGTTTTAATTGTAGAATGAACTTAGGCAATGCATTATAGGAATTGCTCAAATTTACGCTTTGTAGCAAAGCTTACTACACCGTTTATCCACCATTTTTACAATTTTTACCTTTTTTATCAGGTGGGAGGTAAATTGCGAACACTGAGGTACCTTACTCAACCATAATACCATAAATTACCTACTACTATATGCTTATATCATCTTACCTTTGCTTACATACACAGCTTTTTAATCATCTAGACGATTTGCCTAAAGTTTGTGTATTTTCAGACTGCGTTTGTACTACATATATATACTGTTCGGGTTATTTGCTTTGATGAGTTGGAGAGATGGAGAGTAAAATTTAGCTAAATATGAACACTCTCACAATGTATTATGATGAATACTAAACAAGTACCAGGAATTCTGGTTTTTGCACGAGTTGCTTACATACACAGCTTTTTAATCATCTAGACGATTTGCATAAAGTTGCAATTAACTCTTGTGTATTTTCAGACTGTGTTTGTACTACATATACACAGTTTGGGTTATTTGCTTTGATGAGTTGGAGAGATGGAGAGTAATATTTAGTTAAATATGAACACTCTCACAATGTATTATGATGAATACTAAACAAGTACCAGGAATTCTGGTTTTTGCACGCGTTCCCACAAAACTTCTGTATTGTTCAGAACTTGTTCTAGATGATAAAAACTGCATCGATAATAATAACTAACTAACTACTCTACAACAGCACGTTTGCCTACATCATATTTCTCACAACAAAAAGAGGGTACTATTTACTTATTTCGATGCAGTAAACACTGTTTTCCTGTACTTTAAATAGTCTCACAAAAAAATCTACACAATCTACTCATTTAATTCTGCATTTTGGTCTGTTTAATTACTAGGTAAATGTATGCGACCTAATTACAGAATCTTCTACCTTCAAATCAGCTGCAGAAAATAATCAAAGTGTCTCACTACACAATATGATTTCATTGAAAGCGAAAAACCTTTGTTTCATACAAGCTGCACATACAAGCACATATTAGTATTATAACGTTAATATGATCAATTAAATATAGCTCACCATCGGTCGATAAACACTTAAGTAGAGACAATCTTCTGATCCTAAATGAGGAAGAATGCATTAGATAAATTGATCAAACAATATAATCGGGAAGGTGATATTATTATTTTTACCACTAATGCGGAAAAGATCAATCGGATGACCCTGCAGACATTTGCTCCCCGGACTTTGTGCCTTGAGGACACCATGCCATTTCGACTTTGGCAAAGGAGCCTAGAAAATCCGCAAATATACACGCAAATGTGCGTGAATACACACAAAAGAGAACAATATGAGGTGCCATTTCAGTCGAAATATAAATATTTCACCAACTGAATGGGTTAACCTTGAAAGTCAATATGTAAATAAGTATCCCAATCATGCAAAGTTATTTTTTGTCATTTCTATTCGTTCAAAAAAATGTTGTGTCAACTTTTATTACGATGTCATGGGTTAAGCTACATTTTCACTTGCCGTAAAAAAAATTCAAAGGTAGTCCAATGAAATATTCAAGGACACCCACCAAACAACTTCTTCTGGTATTCTAAATGATCAGAATTCATATAAACTCTCATGAAAACTGGCTGTATGTACATAACCAGAGTTATATGATTATATTGTACATAGACAACACTTCACTCACAATCAGACAAAATAAATTCAGGAGCGGTGCAACTTTAATAAAAGTTGTGTAAGTTGGTAATAAGAAATGATATTTATAACCCTATAAATCGATTAAAACAGGAGCACGCGCTTACTACGTACCTGTAGAACTGATAAAGTGTACTACAATTGGACTCGACTCAGGGCACCATTTAATGTGATGTAATGATCCTCGGGGATCAAATCTTTGGTTTTGTTAAGGATTTACAAATGTATCTGTTATAGTACAATTGGCATACAAATAAATATTACGTTTACCCGAACTACATTATTTTTATTATTTATTAGTAAATACCAATATCCCCTTGTGGGGTCATTACAAAGGTATTAGCCAGAAATTAGAAAAAAACCAACCAAAACATGGCCCATTAGGCTGAATTTGAATGTATTTAATTAATCAATATAGCAGATAATTTAATTTTTGTAGAATGTGACAAATTTAATCGAAGTTAAGTTGGGAAGATATTGGGATCTATTCCTCCATAGTTCAAACATATAAAAATATTGTTACCTGAAATCTCAACTCATTCAAAGGCGGTTCTGAATAGGGAATTCCTTCAAAGGCAAAAATTCTTCTTCCTTGAACGGTTCCCATTGAATACCCTTGCACCGCTCCATTCCGAGTCAAAACTATAGGATATGGATCAACGGTTTCGGAGCTTACAAGATTGTCCGCAATTTGTACGGCCTTTTTTCTCTTCGAACTCGTTGTGAAATTTTCAAATATATTACCCGACGGATAAAAGTTGTAATTTTCTTCTATGGAGGTCTGCGGTGACGGTTGTTTTACTTCACAAGGATTCAAAGCACACACTAGGTTGTAGTAGAATAATGTAGCCAGACTCAAAAGTACCATGGTGGACAATGACAACAATTTTGCACAATGTGATCAAGTATAAACACTTTGTCTTTGAGGTTGTAGTAGAATAATGTAGCCAGACTCAAAAGTACCATGGTGGACAATGACAACAATTTTGCACAATGTGATCAAGTACAAACACTTTGTCTTTGTGAAATCTTAACTGAACTGATGCACTCTTTTGTCGGTACTTTTATAACATCTCTAGCCCTGGCCACAAATAAATAACCGCGGCAGACTCCACAACAATTAGATTAATCTTACATACATGCAATCGACCAAGAACAATGCAATGCAACTGCACTGGCCGACTGACAGTAAATAAATACTCAATGTTCTTATGTAGAGAATCAATTAACATGAGATAACATAAAGTTGGTACAACTGCTGTAAGCAGCAGACAAGTTGTTGAGACAAGGTCAATGCTAGATGTAAATTTATTAGCTACCTGCTACCTTCCAACTACTCTTAAGGTATTAACGTTCAATGCAGGACAATTGTAGGTAGGACAGTCTACTGCTGTTTTGACCGAATGATTGTACAGTACACAAATGGATAAATAAGGTTTAGCAAACGTCTAATACTTTCCCCTTTATTTATGTATCCCCCTCCCTAAACTTGAAACTAATAAATTGATAATTCGTGCGTTAGGTGAGTTATGTCATTTTAGGGCAGAGCAGAGCATGAAATGAACGAAACCAAATTCACCTGTACATGACACTTCACACCAGGAAGACAACTTATGGTTCTTAGCAAAGAATTCCGCGTGGGTACGGTAAATATACTAATTTTGGGCCAAAATACTTCTTAGTTATAAACCAAATTAATAATTATGATGTATGTATTCACATTACTTGCATACAAAAGGTGTATATGTAAAGTACATTAATTGTATTACATTTTATGAAGAAAGACAAAGATCATTAAAGTGCACAAATGCGACAAGCACGTTCACTGTGTGTCATTAACGTAGTACAGTTAAAAATGCATTGCAATTATTGCATGTCTTCACAATGGTCTACAGACATAATCATCATCAAACGCCAAATAACAGTCCGTTTATTATTTACCTTGCATAGGAAATGGAGAAATAACTACTGTTAGTTCTAAGTACATTATGTAAGAAGAGATCAATGTAAATAATTAGCAAACTGCAAAAGTGCACAGAAAAGCAGGTCACTGCCACTGCGTTCAGAAATGGAATTCGTTTTCGCTTGCACTGTAGAAAGTCATGGACTTGTCTTGTGTATGTAGCTGTCAGTCAAATTTTACGACCATGCTAAAATGAAAGGTAGTCAAGGGTGGCACACTTTTCCCTAATAATATAGTTGTTTTAAAGGTTAGCCCAACCGAGGTGCACTTATTTATCTGTGGAAAACCAGTGGTAATTCGGAATAAGGCAAAACCAAACGATTTACATGCAAAAGTTGTTTGAGTCACAAAGTATTGGGGAGAAAGTGAAGATAGCGAAATTAAGTGATTCAATGCAATTGTGGTCAAATCATAATTATCAAGAAAACTTAATGGCAGCACCTTTGACCCCAGGAATAATATCACATATGCTAATTCTCCTACAAGTGTGCTTGTAGATTTGTAGTGGCATCTGTGAGCATCTGTACTTGGTGTTCCAGTACACTAAGAAAATTTAGTGAACAACAAAGGAAGATAGTTTGATTCAAATTCAAGGAAATATTTAAGCACAGATAATGACTTTTTGATTCCAAATATTTCGATGCAATTATATGAAAGCCTTGTCGATATCGGTATAATACAAGATAACAAATGCAGGAAAATTCGTTCTTGCAGGCAAAATGTACACGGATGTATGCATACTTATGTACATATTAGATTTGACAGCGACATTCCAATTAAAGAATCTTTAGGTGCGTGATTTTACATGCCCATCCTTTTCTATCGTGTCATTTCCAAAAACACATTTTCCATGTTGAGCAAAGCAAAGCGAACATTGTAAAGATGCTTCGTATTGATTGTATCCTCTTGAGAAGTCGTGAAATATAAACATCAACAGTTAGATAATGTACCAACCTCAGT
>JABASC010005300.1:0-10434 GCA_019776185.1 Plutomurus gul
CCCCCCCCCCCCCCCGAAAAAAAGCGTTAAGCGTTCTCACCTTTATGTAAAGAATTTTAAATAGCGTAAGTTAATTTTATATTTTGTAAACTATTTTGGTAGAATCCTGCATAATCCACTGGTTAACATAAATATAAAACCAATTTGAAACTTAACCATGGCAAACAGTAAACTGTTTAAAGTAAATGTAGCCACCTTTATAGGAATTTTGGTACATTTACCAAAATAAGCGGGTCTGTACATTTCACTCTATTCAAAATTATAGTATCTATGATTAATATTTTATAAGTGTAAGTTTTATCAATTTACAATCTCATTCGCCCAGGATGGCAGTCATCATCTGGAGCAACAACAATAATTCCCTTCAATTTGACATTACCAGTAAATCTGTAAATGTAAAGGCACAATTTTAAGATTGCTACTCCCGACTCCCGATATTTCAATTTTGCGAGCACATAATTCCATGAGAGTATGTTATTGTTTACTCTTACGGTATGTTGAACAGAAGCTCTTCATCCACATCACTTTCCACTGTCTACAAAATAAACAAACAAGACTTATGATGTGGCATTCATGTACGTATACATTTACATGTACAATGTTTCAATTGATTACCGTATCAAAGTTCAGTCTGGTCTCCCAGGGCTTAAATATGGTTTTCGCAGTTCCGTCGATTCGTTCATTTAAACATGTTAAATTCTCTTTGTCAATTTTTGTGTAAAGACTATACTCAATTCCCATTTCAGGGGAATCATCATGAAGACTATGATCTCCGTTACAACATCCTCCGCACGAATGAGACATTATTATTATATATGTATCTGTGATTCAAAATCCAAGTGGTCCTCTTGTTGTTAGTGTTCAATTTTTGGACTGACCTGCTAAACGTTATCCAAACAAATCGTAAGGGGCAATTTTGATTATGTTATGACAAGAGCAAGAATTCGAATATTTCGTTATGCCTTGATAATGTTCCAAAAAGATATTTATTTAATTAGAGCAAAAATTCTGTTGGCTGTCTTTTACCGATTCTTTGCCAACTTATCTTCAGGTGCCCACACCAAGACCAAGTAGTGCAATACGTGCTGTTTTGTGATTATTTTATTATATTATGCGAACGATGGATTGAAATTCTGCCACAGATCACAGAACAGATGACAAAGCAATTCTACCTGTTTTACTGTATGAATGACTTGTAATTTCTTCCTTTACTATTAAATTGAAAACGTGAGATTACCCGCTAAATATAAGCTGACCAATGCAGGCTCTGCCTATACATCACTCTAAAGCAAAGTCCGAAGCAGAATACTTTTCTACAACAAAGTCTCAAGTCTCAAGTCTTCTCGTAAAAATACATAAACCGTTTGCACTCATGTAATAATAGTGTAATACAATACGTTTAAATGCTTTTTTACGTCTGATGAGTACAGGAATCATAATTAGCACAATATTCACAAAACCCATTTCGTCATGTAAACAACATGACAATTTATTTGGATCAGTTGATGCATGGAGGGCAAAGAAAGAATATCAACCAATTGCAAATTGCATGCAGTTTTACCCATAATAGAATTTTCAAAAATTAATTATTATGAATTCAGTGTAGTCTGGAATGTATCATCTTTTCATATAATGTATTTATCGTAAAATTTTTAGCCTTAAAGTGCAGTTCCGAAATCGAATTAAACTTTGAAGAAAGTCTGGTAGCCACATTAGTGTTGGATGAGAGTCAGGGAATCTGACTCAGATTCCCTCACAAGAATACGGGATCAAGGACTTCGACTCCTCCAAAGATATCACGTATTTGTGGTTTAAAACTAAACCACTAACTATTTAACTATCTAAACTAACTACTACAAATACATGATCTGTCAACTTTCTTTAGTTAACCATTTTGGGGTGCGCAAAAACCTACACTCGTAGTCAACGCATGGCGTCACTACATCAAGGATAGAAAATCTTGAGAAATTCTCCTTGCTTGTAGAATTGCTTGAAATGACGTCACCTGCGCAATGTACTTTCCTTCCTTAAGAATTCGTTGTACAACTTTTACTGTATAGAAAGTTGCTTTTACTTTCCCCTGTTTTTCCTAGAATTTTCAGCTCTCTCAAGTAAGTACATAAAATCTTTATCCTTAACAACGACGGTAAAAGTAAAAATGAAAATGTTCTAGTATAATCTATTTCCAGGCTTCATAACTATAATGTTAACAATATGTTGTGTCCATTTACTATTCATTACGGCTTAAAGTAATTGTAAATGGTATCGCTGAACAATTCTTTTTTTCCGATGCTAAAAATTACTGGGAACACCGAAGAAAATGTGCATAAATATACAAAATGCTGACTCTATGTGTATATGTGCAAACAGTGCACCGTGTCCACGCAAAACGTGTAAACTGGTAGAAAATGGGCGAAGCGCAGCACGATCGATTAGGTCTCGTCTGGCTTCGGCTGGTTCATTAGGAATTGCGTGTGCGAGTGGTGTTGTAGTTGGAGGAAGGGTAGAGTCGAGCCAAGAGAGAGAGTCTCCTCATCGTCATAATATCGAGCCGAGTCCTTGTAGCGGCTGACTCCAGCCAGCCACGTTCTGTCCGTCCGTCCGTTGGTAACGGACGGAATTACTTGCCAAAATGTAGTGATTGATTCCACCTGGACCTTTGCTTTAGTCGACATGACGTGACGTGACACACTCAATTCCTTTCCTTCCTCTTCAACCCGTTTTCGTTTCATTCGATTCTTTTCATTCTTGTCCTGCCTGTCGTTCAACGCACAACAACTTCACTGTTTCGACGCCCTCATTTTCCTTTTCGTTCCTTTCTTTTTCAAATTTCTCCTCGTTTTCTTTAAAATTCGCCGTTCATTTTCGTGTAGACCACCTCCAACATTATAAAGCACTGTCACCACTGCCTTTAATTTTCTGAAAGTATTATCCGAGTTTGATTTTCTTCTCTGTTCAACTACACATTTTGCGGTAGTGTATACACTGCAGTGTTTTAAATTATAGAGATATAAGCCAAGTTCCACTGTTCCACTTTTAACTTTCTATTCTCTATGCAATCTCTTCGTTCTAAAAATATCTCCATTCATATACTTTATACCCAAGAAAAGTACATTCGCTGGGTTCTCTCCTGCACCTTTATATACAAAGCAGCAGTCAATTTTGATCTTGTTTCACATTCACCAGCATAACGTACATATCAGTCATGATTTTCCCTGTATATCTTGCGCAAGTACATTTACAGTCGAGCAGAGTTCATTGAAGTAATCAGAGATCAACTTATTGACATGATCTCTGTAAATCACTATAAGTCAAATGTATGGTGGTGCTCAGTGAGTGTAGTTTACACTAATGGATACAATTTATATCAAAAGCATATTGTACTGGTAGTCAATATTATTGTATATAATACTGGAGAGCGCACTAGCATCTTTTTTCGTAACATAATTCAAATCCATTTGAAACCGCAATTCGTCCAGCTCCACCACCTTCTGGTCAGCGACTTGAATGTTTCTCGAATTTTTCATTTGCGTCGCTTACGGTAAGTCATTTGGGTTAAACAGATATCACATTGATTTTTCATGCGGCTGCTTTCTGTTTTATAGAAAAATCGCATGCCATACACGAAAGATATGAGAGATAAGAGGACTCCTCTTATCCAGGGTGAACATATTTTTCGGAGCCAAAGGGGGACAAATTACAATTTTTTGTTCAAGTTTAGTGAAAAACAGTAAATGAACAAAATTTCTACCAAGTGAAAGGGAAACATTTTAACATTTTAGAGGAAAGTATATAAAAAAATGAAATGTTAGCTTGATTAGCTTACTTTTACAGACACTCCCTGTAAGGAGACATTTTCAAGTGCCCATCCGATTACTAAATTTCAACTATATACAACTATGCGTGTACTGGGTCTCAACACTAGTTTAACCCCAAAGGCTTTCGCCACCAAAATTCATTGTTAATGGGAAAAATGCTAATGAAACTTTCGAAAATTAGAATTTCAATGGGTATATAGTAACATGCAAAATTTGCTACTTTCATGTAAATGCAATATTCGAAAGATTTTTTTCGCTTTATATTTTTAGTTTGGGCGAAAGCCGGTGGGGTTGAACCAGTGTGGGGACCCACTCCACGCCTCTGTTGTTTAAATTCCGAAATCGGATAGCTCTTGAAAATGTCTCCTTGTCTCGTTAGAATGAACTTGTTTTAACAGTTCATCGTCAGTTTTTGATTTTTCTCGATTATTCTCTAAGAAAAAGGAATTCGGCCGTAAGGTCGAAATTTTTTGGTCAAAATCATGTTAAATAAGTACATAGATCACATTTTGGAAGGAAAGTTTGTGAATTTTGAACGAAATCTAAAGAAAATTGGCAGTAGGGACAGATTAGTTGTAAAAGCATACTATACATAGAATACTTAGAGCAGTCTCAAGTTTTGAGAATTCCATTACATTTAGTAAAACATTCCTCCAAGCTGGCCAAAGGGGGACAAGGGTGGGACATTCTGCTCGTATGGGGCCCCTTTGAGAGGGCCAGTCCCCCTACACTCCTCTTAGACGAGTGTAGTAGAAGTGTAGGAAGAGGAGTACGACGATATTAGAATACGCAAACCATATATTATATGTATTAATCGTTCAGTTCCACCTCTTTTTTTACCAGTACCAGTATATCCCATCTCAAATTGCATAATATATGGCACGGTGCAGGTGGATTGAAATGAAAGTGAACTGACAGCTGAACGAAGAGAGACGAAGGAGCAGCGAGAGAAGCCAATATTGATCTTGTTTTGTTTGCAGCCTTTGTTCACGTTTTTCTTCTCCAACTTGTAAGTTCCAATGCTATTAAGTATTTACATTCTCTTTAACAAATCAATACACCCACCGACCCACCTTACACCCTGTGCATGTAAAATATGTCTTTACCATTTGATTTATCAATTACATTAAAACGTCAACGGTGGAGGTGCGGACTTTGTTTACACTGTCGAATTCACATTTTGTGCACAAAAACTATCTAAATGTATTGGAATTTTTTTACGTATATAGAGAACATAGGTAGGTACTATTATTTTTTATAACTATAACGGGGGAGTACGAGGTGCAGGGTCTACCTTTTCAATTATTATCACTTTCATTCATATTTCAACAATTGATATCACACCTTCTCTTATTTTTCTTTCCGTTAATTTTTGAAATTGAGACGCTCTTCCATTTCTGTTCTAAGAGACCCAAAAATTTACTGTGAGTGCCGTTGAATTAAGCATTACTATTATTATAATAGTGGGGGTCACAATATATGCAATGATCAAAAACATCTCTAAACTGATTTGCTCATATGTATATGGTGCAAATGTACTAAATCGTCTGTTTGTTTATATTAGATGGTCCACATCCTAGAAAATTGAGTCGAAATTTTGCCACACGACTTTCCATGCTTTGTTTGTTACCACTTCGTAAGGATGACATTTTTGAATATAAATCAAATTGGAGTGACACAAATAAGATCTTACTTCGCTTTATTAAGCGAACTAAAAAGGTCGACTTGACCAAGGAGACGAAACCAGATCCGACCACAAACTCCCTTTATCTTAACTTTTCTTGAACCCTTTTCTGGCCAAGACACTCACCATTTAATTAAAAACTGAAACGAAGAAAGCCTTGAAAGATTTGAATTTCAAATGCCTTGGATTGTGCCGGGCCGTGGGCGAGCCTATGCGTCTATGAAATCTAGAATACTTAAGAAACAATGGACCTGAGTTTCAATATTTGCACGATTGCAATGTAATCGACTGCGTAATCAAATCATATACAATCAGCCAATTAAGAAAATTGAGAAAAATAATTCAACCAAAAGTCAGCTTGCCATCCACTCTATCATCATTATCATGAACATGTTCATCCATTTTGCCCGGATTGCTGAATTTCTCATCGTTTTCCAAAACGCCAGACTGTACTTATACATAATTTAATCTCAACTGATTGCGATGTCAAATGTCAACTGTTTGCGAGATACGTTCTGATGAAACTTCAAATCGAAGGCGAGTTTAATTATTGTGTTTAAAAACAATAATTCAAAAATAATTCACTTTTATAGATTTTTTCTAATTGAAATTGCCCGCTTACGACCTTCTAAAGTAATTGTAATGTAGTTACTTGCAAGTTAGTAAAGTTATGAACAATTAGATTACGTTAAGCCTTTTACTAGAGGGTAAACGATAATTCTGAGGCGCACTCGCTATACAATCAATCGTCTACATAGGAATCAAATCCAACCAAGAAACTTACAATTAAACGTATGCATACCAAAAACGTATACCACTACAACCAAAAAAACTATACTGATTATTATGATATATCATAGTCGCGTATAAGAACTGCAACATAAATAAATACAATTAATTAGCTAGCATCATGAATACATATATATAAAAGAATGTGGGACAAAACTAAAAACAAGTTTCTCATTTCGACTAACACTAAACTTAGATTCTGTAAATAGTTCTGTTTTATAAATCACAACTCGGTGATTTATAAAACTGACTCCAGTTTATCAATAGTTAAATAGTTTACCAAATCCTTTTTTACCATTTGTTTCGGAGAGCGGGGCAGAATATCTCACACGCTTTGCAAGTTCGTGGTACACAATTAGTGCTACGTATCAGTACTAGTAACTTTTAAACTAAAGTTTTGTCAAATTAACATGTTACTTTTACCGAAAAAAGGTATAGGAAATAAGACATAAGGTTCACAGCCTGTATACCTGTAGCCCCTTTACCTTTCGTCCTTCTCAGAATCAAAAGTTCTCAGTTGTAAATGCGTCGAATTCTGCATTGGTTATGTATTTAATGTTTTACTTGTAGCAATTCCCATGCGTGTAAGCGTACTTCAAGAGGTGGCGCTTCATTAGTATTAATATCAAATGTTGTCTACACTCAATTAAATTCGGTCCATAGTCAACCCATTCCTAACATTATTATCATAGAACTCATAGTACAATTCCAGATAATTAAATACCTGTTAAAAATTACAAATATATAAGTGTGTACATGCTACGTGCACTAGTGTACTATGTGCTTGTAAGTTAAACTAATATAGAGAATAATTGTACACTTGACGACTTCGTTACGTTGAATGGTAGATAAAACACAAAGCCACTGACAAGCGACTTGAACATTTGTATGAGACAATTACAATAAGTTAATTGAGTTCTCACAATAATGCTCTGAAATGGTTGTATAGTCGAGAATCGAGAATGATGTCCAGTCCCAGTCCTTATAAAACAAGTCTGCATGCACTTAAATGAAGTGCACTCAACGAATCCACTGCAAAGATTCATTCACTCAACTTAATAATTACATTCGCGATGAATAAGCGTTCTCAAACCTACTTTACAAATATTCAGTTCCTTTTCGACATTGTTTTAATGTACATTTTAAGTTCCTAATTATGCGTTCCAAGTGTAAACGATTCGTTTGAGGAATTTGAGTTATTTTGGAATGATTGATGGAGAGATTGATGTGAGAATGAAAATATCGCTATTCCTGCTGAGTTAGCAGTGCTAACCTTTATACTAATGAGCATTGTAAATACTATTTTATGTGCCTACTATGGTACACGAACGTTGGTGCTCGTGTCTGTAAAATACTTAAAAGTGGAACGGAGGAGTTCATTAGAATTTGAGTAAGTTAGTGATAAGTTAATTTTAAGGGTTTCTAAAAAGAACTTCGTGTGATAAACATGGAATCTTTTTTGGGACAAACTGTCAGTCAATGTCGAACGAGGAGCGAGTTCATTCTGATGCACAAAGGCTGAAAGATTTGGTGGGGCAATGGCGTACGCCTCCATTGGAGGGTGGCGATCGGTCTGCTATAGTTCAGTAAGCATTTAAGCAGAAGATGAATGACCCGTGAAACTTCGATTGTGCCATATTGCCATAATCGATATTAAATAATTGTTGCAGTCTGTAGGGACGCTACTACTAGTCAACCGCTTATATGGTAAATGCATGTACATATAAGTATTATGTATGAGTGTGTTATTGGGTGCGTCGAATAGAATGAGAGCGTATTAACATTTTCACCAAATAATAAAAAAGTTATAAGAGAACGGAATTTGTACTTACAAGTGAAAATAACGTTGATATTGCACGCGTTAGTGGTATTAAGGAATCGACGACATTATTAAAGTTCTTTATTACGCTGCAGTTTTTCTTTTCATTGAATCCCTCGTGTGCATGGAGTAACAAATGGTACAATTACCCATCTAAATAGTTTCAAACACTTTTACTGTTTTCGTGAATATACTGAGCCATTCTTGTCTGTCCCACTGTGGCAACTACATGTGACATGACTCCAAATTATCTTAAATCCATTAGCAGATCTCTAAAACGTTCTTTGGAAATAGGAATATTTAGCAAAATTGCAAATGATCTAAAAACATTTAAGGGTGTGTGCATGATTTGTGTGACTGTGGATCGGTATTCGTATCAGCCAAATCTTTCCAAAATTAGCAACATGGAAATTATGTAATATTGGAAAAGTTGAAAAATTAATTATATAAACTTATGCATCCAGTCTTAACCAACCTAGCTTCAACCACCATCTGAAAAGGATATTTTAATTATTATCCCCAAAATAGAAATTCCTTTGCTCTAATTAAAAGAAACTATGCAGAACTTTTTAAGGTGTTTTTTTGGGAGCGATTGAACTGCTTGCTTAAAATCACACTGTATTCCTCACATAAAATGCTCACTTCTAGAAATGCTTTCCAACGCCAGTTATCAGTGTTGCTACAATAATAATCAGCAGAATCGCATATTGGGCAGGGTTTGTTTGGAGATCCAGTAAACGTAAAGTAGATTTGGTATTACTAGAACATTTATAAATAATTTGCCAATGACTACATAATTAATATGTAAAAGTACATAGAATACAGACTATAAATACCTACATGGATAATGCGTAGTGCTAAACTGCGTCCATATACATTTATAAAAAACTATCAATTATGAATAATTGTCTCATCAAAGCGGGGGCGTGATATTCATAATTATAGAATATACATGCTCGATCAATACGGCATCTCTATTTATCATCAATGTATTCAATCTCTTATTATCTCTATAAACTTAACGCAATCACCTTCTCTGCAGACAAATGGTTATATTCTCATATGCATTTTCTCTCCATTTTCACCTGACATTCAAGTATAGGAAATATATTTTTATTCCGGCTAGCATTAGCAAAATTATGAAACACATTTTTCATATGCAAAAAACGATTACATATTCCAATGGTTGTAAAATGCTTCAGCAATTTTTTACTTTAAGTGTATGAGTAAATTAAACGCAATTTTAAATTTAAAAGTTTTTTTGTATAGCCATTTTGTCATTTGCACGTATGATAATAAGAAAATCGTATTTTATCCAGTAATTCACAATTCTTGCTGTGCTGTAGAATATACTTAAGTTGGTTTGCAATTGCAATACATAATCAACATTGAAATTCTTATATCGTAATTAGATAGTTACATGGTCGATTTGTATTTATTTATCCCACAATTAAACAAATGAGGTAAGCACCGAAATAGGTTTTATTTATTACGTTTTTCTCACTATATATCGTTACCTGCAGATGAGTTGCATAATCCGAATATGAGTATGTATTTACATACTTATTTTACCTCTGTACAAAACTAACTCTACAAAGTTAATCTTTAGCACTTACCCCAACCGTACACCAAAAATTATACATTGATGCTTCTTGCGCTTTGCATAATAATGTTCAAAAAGTGTCATTTTGTATGTAAAAATATTGTAACACCTGCATTACTGCATTACAATATCGATTGTAGCATGATTGTAGCAGTGTATATCGGTGTATCAGTGTACATCACTAATAATCTGTATTTGATTTACATTGAACGTTTTCAAAGGTTTCACCAGAATCGAAATCTCTAATCGCTTTCAGGAGGCTAAAAGGTACTTAGGAAGTCGAAATGGAAAACCATGAAATAATTAATTCTGCATTCTGAACCGCACATTAACCTGCATTTTGTAGTGAATTATTAAGTCCTTATGTACGTGCATATTAAAGCTAATAAACTACAGCTTCTTGTTAAATGTTTGTTAGCCCCTTCCATACAACGGCTACTCTTGCCTCGTGCGTACGTTTTTGTTGTTTTTGCATCGTTAATTGCAAACTGGTGCAAAAATTATGAATTCGTGCAGTATTTGCCGGTAGCCTAAAATTAAGCAAAATCTACTCCATACATAGTAACATTAGGAATTGATTCACATATTTATAACATGTTTACTTTGGCTATACATTCGTCAACTCTTCATAGTTTTAGCTATGTGCAAAAATTCAAGTGACAGTCAGATGGGCGATAGATTACTTAAATTGTATATATACAAATATAATACGTGCAAACTG
>JABASC010005301.1:0-10434 GCA_019776185.1 Plutomurus gul
AGCATGAAGTTGACAGACTTATATCTATGAATGTCTATGATTTAATAGAAAAGTAACATACCATGAACCATTGAAATAATTGATTTTCAAAAATAATTGTTCTGTCGGATTTCGCATATGTGGCTATTCTATTTAAAAAATTCGAATTCAATTTAATTTATATTTTAGTAATCGTATATTATTATTATATTATTATTACTATTATTACTTGTTATTAATAGTTAATTATTAACATAATAATTGTGGCTTTCAATGGACAAAAGAAATAATATTGAAATACACAATTCAAGTATAATAATAATTTCTTTTAGTTTTGCTCTAAACAAACCGTGGATAAGACAATAACTGTACTACTAAGTACATACTTACTAGCATATATTAGTTTGGGTGTGGAAAATGTGTGGAAAGAATTTTCTAAGAATTTGGCATATCATAAACGAATGCAAAACACTACAAATGCAAATTTTTATATTCGATAAACAAACTGCAATATGAGATGAGAACCAAGAACCTTAGATTTGCATATCTTTCGTAGCCGTAATGCAATTGAACCCGAAAGAACTATATGATTTTCACTTTTATCTTTGTCATTGTAACCACATTAATTTAGTTTATAGTTTACATGAATGCAATGACCTGATGCATACATATAGATACAAAATTGTATCCATAAATGCTTCTCTATCAGCTATGGCCTTAATAAATGGCTTTATATATTTATAGGTATACAATCCAAATGACAATGTTGTTAAATACATCACAACGAATATACGCGAATTTCCTCTAAAAATTAACACTTTACAACTTTAAAAATTATCCTGCTACAATTTTGGGGCACAGTCTGCATTTTTATGCAGACTGAAGTTTTATCTAATCCAATAACCAAAGTTTATCAAAGTCCAAACATATCCGATTACTCGGGATCATGACGCGCAATTTATCTCTATTATCTGAACACTACACCACGACCACACCACTACGATACCTTGATTTCAAAGTGACTTATCTAATGTACCATGAAAATAAATATTAAATTATTTGGATTGCATGAATGAACATACATGCATTCAATTTTCCAAAGCCAGACGACGGAGAAGTTCATTCGCACTACTCCACTGCCTGTGTTGAGAAATTCGTCTCAGTCTCGGGTGAGAAGTAAGAGATACCATTGCTTAAAAATCCAGAGGGAAAAACATAGTGCCGCCTATTTCTCTTATCGGTACATTAGTTGTTTTTGTTACTTTTATTTGTTTCTACTTTGTTGTAGTATCGTACAAAAGTACAAATGATAACTATTTAGTGTATTATCAATTATTATTTACAGTTATTCTTCAGTGCGTNATGATAACTATTTAGTGTATTATCAATTATTATTTACAGTTATTCTTCAGTGCGTCCCATCTCCCATTGCTTTCTTTGATGTACTACTGCCAAACCAAAGATCCTGATCCTGTTTAAGTTTAGGTTTTGTTTGTAAGCTGTTTAAGTTTAGGTTTTCACCTGTCACCTGTAAATTTAGTGTACTCGACCATCAATTATGGAACCAACTCCTATTTTGTTATTTAGGAGAGAGATAGGACTTTTTTCAAATAAGTGTTTTCAAGGTAATCCATCTTACCTATTTAATTATGACATGATTTAGAAATTTACATTTTTGTAGAAAAAGGTCAATTTTTATGATTTAATTTGTGTGCATATGTTGTTGATCATCATCCTATGTCCTAAGTCGAATGTATTCTCACTCTAATATTTATGACTATGTTTTAGGGAGTCAAGTGGAAACAACTTTGAAAAAATCTATAATTTGCAATGAAGGTTTTACTCAGCTTTCTGAGACCACAATGGAACTTCAAGGAACAACTGTTGGACCATATGGAAACCGTAACCCAGTTTATGACATGCAATTTAGTTTAAATGAAACCCAACATAAACTTCTGAGCATTGGAGACGAGGAGGGATTTGTCACCATCGTTAACAAAAATTCGACTTTAGTGTCAAGTAAGTAATACAGTATATCCAACCTTGTGAAATATTTTGCATCGTTTATAAATCTGTATTGATTATACAGGGAATCAGTTTCATCGGCATCCAGTTATGAGTATTAAATGGTCTCCGTTTCAAAGTAATCTGTTAGCTTCGGGATCTGGAGACAGTAGCATCGGCATTTTACAACTTGCACAAGATGGAAAAATTGTTTTGCTAAACGAGCTTAACGCACACACCAAGACCGTAAAGGCAGTAGCTTTTAATTCACATTCACCAGGTTGTTTTTATAGGATGATTCATTCGTGATAATGGTTTCCACATTTTAAATATTCATAATGTTTCAAAAATCAATGAGTATTTCACTACTTTATAGTTTTGGCAAGTGGTGGCCGTGACGGATGTATTTATCTCTGGGATCTTCGATGCGACAACTTACAACCTATCAATTTGATCTCAAATGCGCATGGAGTCAGCAGTAAGAAGAAATATTTCTATTTTTTATTATCATTTAATGTCATATGGCTTACATGGCTAATGGTTAGCTCTCCTAGAGGTTCTTCCCCTAAGGGAATCGAGGTTTTTTCCTACTAGTTTACATTTCTTATCTTTGTTTACAGAGCATGGAACTGCAAAAACTTCTAATCAAATTGCAGACTTGACATTTCAAGATGAGCACCTAGAGGTTCGTCCCCTAAGGGAATCGAGGTTTTTTCCTACTAGTTTACATTTCTTATCTTTGTTTACAGAGCATGGAACTGCAAAAACTTCTAATCAAATTGCAGACTTGACATTTCAAGATGAGCATAATTTAATCTCCTGTGGAACGACAGATGGACAAATCAAATTTTGGGACATCCGAAAAACTTATCGTTGTTTAACCAAAAAATTCTCTTATAAATCATTCAACTATCCCTCGTCTAATAATTCCAACTGTAAAGGGTTTTCTAGCATGACACTTAGCCAGGATAATGTTCTGTACGCTTCAACCGTTTCGCACGAAATTTTTCGCTATGATCTTGATAGCGGCAACAATTCAGAACCTGGTGAGTTGAAAATATTAAATTTACTTTTTTCAAAGAAAATTAAATTAAACTTTTGTAATTATTTTTGCAGTTTTCATCTACGTTACCCCCGAAAAACTTAGCTACTACATCAAAATAGATGTTAGCAGAGATGGACGTTTTCTGGTTAGTGGTTCTGACTCTGAAGACGTCTACATTTTTGACACATTAAATAAATCATCTCAGCCATTTCATACGATACACAATCGATTTGAAAACTATAGTTAGTGTTGCACGATTTCATCCTGACAATTGTTTCAAGGTAATGGTTAATATTGTGTATTCAAATAATGGTTGTAATTAGCGTTAATACATACATATTTTTCAGGTTGCATTCGGAACAGACGACTCTTGTGTAAAATTTTGGGAGTGCAATGTACTCGATAAGAAAACTGAGCCCGAGCTTCATCCTACATTTTCCACAATCAGCCTGAAATCGTCACTCCCTCTCCATTACCCGAAATACTCCAAATCAACACAGAATGAACAAGAATTATCAATGAACATGGAAAGCCTGATTCGTGACTTGCCAAACTATATTGTTGATGGGCAACTAGCTCATGTTCACAGTCCATATAAAATTATAAGAAGAAGAACAAATTGGTTCGATAATGCTAAGAACTTATTGAGACCTCAACAGCAGCGTAATACTATTATTGTGAAACCCAAAACAATTAAAATTAAAAAAAGAACTCTCAATTTTACCAAAGAGGATGCATGTGTTACCAAAAAAATTAAGATGAAATCCCCCCATGTTCTCTCCGCTACCACCCCACGGAGAACTAGAAATTCGAAATCAAAGAAATCTGAACTTAATAATTCATTCATATTAGACTATTTTCGAGCCGATAGTCAAGCTTAAGCCTGATGACTTGATAATTGATTACTGTATAATATGCTAATTTGTGTTAATAATTTTACCTATGATCGTAATAAATTATTATTTTATATTGTTGCTACATTAAGTATTTTAAATATCTCATTACATGAATTCATGCACACAAACATGCATGGTAAATAATGCTAAATATAATGCCAAGTCACATGAAGACTGAACCGTATAACTAATCTAGTTATTTTGATAAATGATAGGTTACTTTACATGTAATGACAAAATTCTTCCACGGAAATTGTAAAATTAACCAGAAATTTCCCGCTTGCTAGTATTTGTTTGTATCCGATATGAAAACTGCCTCCTGGGGTCACTTCTAATGAAATAAAAATGATTGAAGATTGACCAAAGATTTGCTCTCGTAAGTGCACCTAATTCATATGTATAATTCTTCTAGGGTAGGCATAATATGCAGATAAAAATATTAACCTGATTCATTAGTTAGCATGTAAAGTAATGTGAATAGGCTAGTAGACCCATAAGATTTTCCTCAGTTTCCTTGTGTAACATTGTTAATTTTAATTAATTGAATCTTAATTTTCCACTTTAATTCGTGAGATTTTAATTGACATGAGAACTATGATCGTAGCATAACAAAGCGAAGGAATCACAAGAGTGTTCCGACAACTTTCGATTACTTGACTTGTCTTGTAATAGTAAGTAGCTATCTAGTGATTGCTAGCTATTAATGCAGCTGTCATTTGGAGTAGACAATACGTTAGCACTGTAGTTCAAGTTCAGTTTGACAGTTGTGTACTTCAACGCGGTGCTTCGTGTGTGCAACCATTAAGAAAGCTACCTTTAACTCCAATGTGACCATAATGTCACCTACGTCGTAACTTTCAGATACACACAAATTGCATTAGATTTACGATGGAAAACATGATACCGGGGAAATAGTGGGCTTGTTTCGTGCGTGACTGATAAATATCTTAGTGTACTATACAGATTGCATTGATAGGTAACGATAATAAAATGCAAATAATTACTTCTGTGGATATCAACTGCTGCTGCTGCCGAATTAGAAAATACGAATATCTCTCAAACTCTCAATGCAGTTTGTATTTGCATATTCGTTTACCATCGTAGTATGCTTATGCTGTGTGTATGTGTGTAAGCCTGTTACGAGCTGAAGGTTGATTGAAAAATAATGCAGTGTATCTACACACCAACGTGAACCGTGAGTGAGTGGACAATAAAAACTCTGTAGTCAGAGCAAAACTGATTGCATTTGATGAAATTGAACGAAAACTATGTTATTGCTTTTGTTATCTTTAATCAGAAATCGTAGTAGTTTGTTGTACCTACGAATGTAGGAAGGACAAGTTTTTTCCTTCATGTGGAATGGAAATCTGTTTGACAAGCGAAGAGAGAGAGAGAGAGCATCGCAACAGATCAATTGATTATTTTGTTGGTCTGCCTTGCCAAGCAGCAGCAAACGGTAAGAAACTTTAATGAGAATGCATACAAGAAGCATTTACACTTGCGGTGTACTATCTCTGTAGCATGCATGCATCTCACGGCACTTACTACAACAACAGGGTGTATTTATCCTGCAAAATATTCCCATATCCTTAGCTCTGGAGATTAATTATGTGAAACAATTACTAACTATATATATGCCTGCATGCATTACACATTTTTACATGGAGAGTGCAATTTGTGTCTAATATCACCTTAATTAATGAACAGCAGGTGGGAACGAAGGAATTTTTAAAAGTACAAACATGATCTTTGTTGTACTGTACTATAGATAAGCGTATGCAAGTACCAGATCTGTATATATACTTATTATAAGCATCATTTCAAATGCCCTGAATAATGAAGTTGGTTAATGCGAGTGAATGGAAAAACTTTCCTTGTTGTTTGCAAAGCTGAGTAAATATAAATGAGTTGAACAGATCTGTGCGAGCTCATTTACCAGAAAGACAGCGTGGCAGCCATTCTGTTCTTCCGATTGAGTGGGGCACTGTAGCGCCTTTATAAGGTACTCACTCACTGCTCACCACTGTGTAGGTATACACGGTGGTGTCACTAACAACAGGTTAAAGTACAAAGTTAATTGAAAGCGTTTTAATTAGTTGTAATATAGAATGGGTGTCGTTTTCCGGACCTTAGTCCTGTTGACAGTGGTCTCATGTGCAGTGCTCATTTGTCATGTGGGCGGAGCCAGACCGAAAAAGAAGTCAGCACCAGCACCTAGAGAAATTGCCCCGTTTAAACAATTGGCTCATGGAGTCTCTTCCGGTCCGGTCACTATTAAAGACACAAGAACAATGTTCATCAAGAGATTAAAGTATGATGGAGCCGGTCCCGACGCTTACTTTTGGGTGGGGAAAGGGGCAAACGGGCCAAGTCCAAGTGGAAGGAAGATACCTGACGAGAAGGGGAAATTGGATGTGATTAGAGGCTATGAAGGAGAAGATATTGAATTGATTTTACCGAAAGGAATGACATTCAAAGATATTGACTACTTGGGGATTTGGTGCGTTGCCTACAAACACAATTTCGGATACGTTACCATCCCCAAGGACCTGAATGTGCCCGAATATCAGTAAAATACCAAAAATGCATTACTATATTGTGTCATATTATTCTATACAATTTAAACAATGAAACATCAAGGGAGACTACATTAAATATTTGATTGATAACAACTGTAGAATTTACTTGGTTTGGATATTTTAAATAGCAAAATAGCTCCTTTGTTTTTCGTAATAAATATTGTAATACGAAATAATAAATTTTAATAAACTCTATTGTGTATGTATGTGAAAATGTGGATTTTCGATAGTTATTAAATACTTTTTGGTTCATACTTTGTCTATATAGTCTCAAAGTAAATAAATACGAAATAATAAATTTTAATAAACTCTATTGTGTATGTATGTGAAAATGTGGATTTTCGATAGTTATTAAATACTTTTTGGTTCATACTTTGTCTATGTAGTCTCAAAGTAAATCCTTCGTCATCGTTTGGGGCACCTTGATAATGTAGAACGAAGTATGAGCAAAATTCAAAAGAGGTAGGCACGTCAGTTCTTCTGTGTTTGCACAGGGATTTCGGCAATTCGTATTTCTACTCTCTGTCAGTCCTACTTTTGCTGTTTTCTGTCATCCCTCATCATATCATCACTCTTTTCTCTGTCAAGTCAAGGAATTACATTCGCTGGCAACTTATCGTTTCAAACGGTTGACAGAATTAATTCCAAATTTTACATTCGTTGATTGAAAAAAGCCAAAGAATGTTCGGGAAAGCAGCTTTGTTGACATTAGTTTCCGTTCTTCTGATAGCCGAATTTGCTAACGCTTTAGAAATCGATAGTGTTAAGGAGGGGCTCTGCTCAGAGACGCCGGTTTCGGTTGCAAAAAATTTTGACTTTAGCTGGGTAAGACATTATTTTATTTGTACAAATCTGAAACAGTCTACTCTGTTTAGTATACAAATTAGGTAATCAATAAATTACAATATTGTTATCCAATGGTTTATCTGTACTATCAAAAATGGAGTTTGACGTTTTCACGTGGAGGAACGCTACTAACGTTTACACAAATATAATTTAATAATTTTACATAATTGTGTAATTATGTTTAACCCAATACGCCGGATTAACAAATTTTCTGTTTATATTTTCAAAAAACTGACGCCCGTCGGTTTGCCTGGTGCGTATTTTCAGAACTTTCAGCTACAAATGTCAAATCTACACAACACATGTATTGTTCTAATTTTTCGATTGTATGATGATACTGTCAATGTAAAATAAAAAGATAAACATTGCCATAAACACAAAGGAAACTCACATGTGCAACGGGTGCGTATTAGGAACACGTATGGTTTTACTTGCGACATAAAAAAATACTCAATAGTTCAGTCAGTCAATGAAGAATAAAGGCATTAAATTGACCATTGTTTGTGATGCATGGCAGTCTCCAGAGCCATCTACGTACAGCTGGCAAATATAAAAATTCCTCAATTTCTTGAATAATTTTTGGAATAGTAATTTTAATTAACATTCGAGATGATGCATGACAGTCTCCAGAGCCATCTACGTACAGCTGGCAAATATAAAAATTCCTCAATTTCTTGAATAATTTTTGGAATAGTAATTTTAATTAACATTCGAGGAAAGGGGGGGCTTCAAATCTGCATTACAAAGGTTACCATTCTTATGAATATAACATTACTAGGATCTTTCCGAAACTTTGTGTTACAGAGGGGGGGAAGGGGTATGAAAATCGCCATTCCTGCAACAGTTAGTGTAAAGGACTTTTGCAATTCTTTTGACCTAAGGAAATCTTTTGATTTGATCGTTTTAGGCGACTACTGCTGCAGAAAAATGGTACTTCCCTTTACTGAGCAAGGTTGAATTTTACCGGACTATTGAAGATTTTCTACCTGATCAACCCCTGGAAACCTTTTCTGAAGATGATGCACTAAAAGCTTGTTTTACAATGAAATGGAACAAACCCACAGAAGTCAGTGTCGTTGGATTTAGCGGAAAGCAGACAAAATATGCCTTAACTCCAACTGGAGTCAACACTTTCGATCTGCAAGCCGTGAAACCTGATGGTGAAGCTGGTAAGAAAGTCGAATTATAGTAGAATCAAATTATACGCTGTAATTATTCCAATAACAAAGCTATTATTTTCTCTGCATGGTTTGTTTACAGGATTACGAGGAAAGGCTTACATTACCTTGTCGGACAATAGAAACTACCTAGTCTTTGTAAATTGCTGGAACGATGGTCTCAAGAGCTGGGCAGTTGCTGCCACACGTAAACAGTTATCTGATAAGGCTAAGGACAAAATTGCAAAGCATTTGGAGTCTATTGGTTTTGACATGATTTACAAGTATGAGCAAAACTATGCGTCTATGTGGTGAAGACACGAAGGAGAGAAAGGAGGAAAAGATTGAGTTGTAAAAAGCTGTTTGTTACTATTCATTAGGTGTGTGAATGTATGAGCGTATGTGCAACCTTAACCATTCCCGTGATCGTTTAATTGCCATTATTACTTTTACTACTATAATGCTATTCTTATTAATTTGTGATTGTTTACCAGTAATATCGAGTCGTTGAATAAATTTGATTATATGATTGCCTACAATTTCGCTCACCTGATAATAATTGGCTTTAAACATACATTCCTTCAACAATGGAATGGAAGGAACATTTATTTTAAATTGACGAAACTGTTTTAAGTTGCTGTCACTGTCCTTTATAATTGTAATGCTAACTTGGATGGCACCCCTTGGAGGTATCATTAACTATCAGACACTGGCAATTAGATACGCTTGTATGTTATAGTGTGACATAGGTTGGTGTGCTGTCTTTAATTTGACATTATAAAGATTATTCTACACGAAGTCAATTTAGACTGCATAATGTATAATGTTCTTCAAGCGGTCTTTACTATTCTACCATTAAACAACACAACTGACAATACACATCCTGATCCTGATCCAAGGTCGAGGTAGATGTACAGGTTATTGTTAAATTGATGAAGCGAACAAGGATTATATTGCCAAATCAACTTCAAGTGAAAAGAACGTCCATTTATCGCACAGCACCTCTGACAAGACAAAACAGAAGTGTATTTAATATTGATGTGGGTTAATTCCATTGACTTCTCACCTAACCAGGAGGAAAACTAAATAATCCCACACTAACTTAGGCCAGTTCTCCTTAGCTCTATACACAATGCTTTCACCACAAATTCTCAGATTTTTTGGATTCCAAATTCACTTCTCTCGCACAATGGGATCAATCCCATTTGACTGGGAATCTGAGTCTAATATTTTAAAAGGACAAACCAGCGCAATTAAAATATTTAGATGGATTTTCCTTACCTCCGCATACGGAATTCATTTCGCCTACCTTTTGATACGATTTGAAATGTCGATTAATTCCGAGACACTGCCGCTCTCAGATAAGTATTTCCACACATTTTGGTTGTCGTGTTCTACTTTCGCTTTTATTCTGGATGTTACTACATGCATGAAAGTAGGGATACTCGTGGAATACAACAATGCACTAATTAAACTTCTTTGGAGACTCGAATGTACGTAATAACAGGTTTACTAGCCTCCAAATACTACAACGAGAAAGGAGACTACGTAATTTAATTGCCAACTTTTTCATTTTTTCCAGACGAGTTTTCGCAAAATAATCAAAGCGATGAAAATAAATGGTGGAAGAGTCCTATGGCCTTAATTATGATGGCTTTCATTCCTTCAAGTTTTCTTCTTCCGGTTTTATTTTCTCTGGGTGTAGTTGAAAGTCCTTGCAGTCCACGTTACTACACGTCATTGTTTCTAAATTGCAAACATTTACACTGGAGTTTGTTGCTTCTTAATTTCATTTTTGAAGTTTGGATGTTCATGCATATGTGGGGAACCCTCTTATTTTACTGCTTTTCATCTCTACTGTGGATATTTTCTTCTACATTTTACTTAAAGAAACTAAGGTACTTTTTCTTTATATTTAAGACAATTTG
>JABASC010005302.1:0-10433 GCA_019776185.1 Plutomurus gul
TATTTAAATTGGTTTTCCACTATCTACACTAAACTATCTAAATGAACATAAATTAAGTATGAATGTTGTTATTGACTCGCGAGGTAAACATAAATTTAATTTACACATAAATTAAGTAATTCACTAGATTAATAAATACATTTAATGGAAATATTTGAAATATTTATTGATACTGAACCATTAACACTTGTGCACAATAAAGAGCAAATAAAAAACCCAGGAAATGAGACTATGCATTGTATGTATCATGTAAATCAGAACGAGTTGCTTTCTTCAATTCAGTGATACGATATCATATCCATAAAATGCGTGTTATTTGATGTAAATGTTTTTATTCAATCTTAATGTATTCACGTGTACTGACAATATCCGGTGGGGCCGTTAGCGTCACCTTAAGACCCCTGTTAGTGAATTCTCGTATTATTTTGTACGATCTCCCTGCGCACAATTGAGTTTGATCCATAGTGTTATCCCCATTCATTGTGATGAGAGACTTGCATGTTCTGCCATCACTGGTCACCTCATCAAATTCTTTTCCCATGATAAATGTGATATCTGTCATCTTGACCCTAAAAGAATTTGTGGTCACAATATTCCACTCGTCACCCATCTTTTTGATTTCTGTAATCAGTTTGGCAACTGCAGCCACTTTTCTCGTCACGAATCCAACACCGATTGCTTTCATGTACTCGTCAAACTTTTCACTCTTTGTCAGCTCATACTTTCCCACGAAACGGTCCATGATAACTTCCTCTTCTTGCAACTATTCACACATTAAATGAAAACAGATTCCGCGATCAAACGTGTAATATTTTAAAATAATGAAATAATTTTATTATTACAATAATTAATTTTCGGTCTTAAATTATTCTACTCTTTATTGCCATGTGAATATTCATAATGCTAGTCATGTATCCCACTACAGCAATCTTTTGTTCGAATTAATTGCATTCAAAGCGTAAGAATTTGTTAAACCAAATCCCATTTTTATAATAACTCAATTATTACTGGCTAATTAATAATGGGGGTTGATTACTATCGAGTATTAGGAATTTCCAAGGATGCCAACGACAAACAAATTCGACAGGGGTAAAGTTTGAATTTAGGCCTACCGTTTCATTCAATTATAATCTAATAGTGATATTAACTTTTGGGGGAAAGTGCCAGAACTTAACTTGTAAATGTAATTTAGTGTAACTTGTGGTTGTAATTTTGTCATTAGGTACAAAGAGGTGGCGTTAGCGAATAATCCTCACAGGAGAATCGCCAAACCGCCTGTAACGCCCTCTTACCAGGCCAAGGCTCAAAAGATTCGTGAACAACTTCAAGCCGAAGAAGCTTCCCGATTGTTCCATTTGGGAAGTGAAGCTTACGATGCCCTTAGTGACCCTTTAAGACGTGCGATCTACGACCGCTACGGAGACGCTGGTCTCAAATACGGAATTCGCAAACCGGATGGATTTATCGATGGTTATAACTACCACGGGGATGCCGAGAAAACATTCAGGTTGGTGCTTGGAGGAGTAAATATTTATTCCCACGAAAATACATTCATTCTTGGATATCTACTTGTAGAGATTTTTTTCGTATGGAATTCCCATTCATTGACCTGGTCACCGCCGGAAGTATACCTTTGGATGCGTTCGTGTGTGCTCGAGTCAACGGAATTCGCCCCAAGAACACTCCCGTTAAACGTGACCTTTGGCTCACATACGAGGAACTGTATTTTGGATGCATAAAGAAAATCATGATTTGTAAAAAAGTGCTGCAGCCTGACGGCCGTTCTACACGCATCCAAAACAAAGTTTTGTCGGTTGTGGTTGAAAAGGGAGCGACGGAGGGGCAATCAATTACTTTTCCCAATGAGGGTGACCAAGATTCAAATTTCGAACCGGGTACACAGAATTCAATGTGAATTTAATATATTAAATGCATTTTTAAATGGTATAATTAATTGAATATTTTTGGCCAGCCGACGTCACATTCGAGTTTCGAGAAGTTCCACACGAGAGATTCGTACGTAGTGGCTCCGATTTGATTCAGACAGTAAATGTGACCTTAGGGGAGGCCTTGACCGGCACCTCGGTTATGATTCACACTTTGGATGACCGGCATTTCCGAGTGGGAATTGTCTACGTTATTCAGCCTGGCTACGAAAAGCTTATCCCCAAAGAGGGATTTCCTAAACACGGCGACCCTTGTATTCAATTTTGATTAAATTTTTTATTCACAAAATAGTTCAGATTTTGTTTTCAATTAATTTTTAATTTCTCAGCTGTCAAGGGGAATTTGATCCTTCGCTTCAACATTACATTTCCAAAGTCGCTGACGATGAACGAGAAATCTGCTATTAAGAAAGCATTTGGCAAAAGATTGCCCAGTGGTCTTAGCAGCTATGAAGTAGATCCTCCGGTTCATTATCTTTTAAAAAAACAGGAAATTTGCAACGCGACTGCTCCAACCCCAAAGTCGGAAGGTAAAACTGATTCTACTCAGAAATGATACGAATTGATGACTGAACATGATGGAAAGATGACGAAACGAAAACGACAGATGAAGATATAAAATGATAAGGTTAATGACAGAACATACCATTTACACACCAGTAAATATTTTAGAATACTGTTGAAATAATTTTGTCATTTGAATTTTTTCCGAAATTTTACCGCTAACATTCTTAGCGTGTACGAATACATTGTTTGTGTATTGATTCAGATTTTTCAAACCCGAAATACAGAGTACATATATGTACTAATCAGTTGTGAAAAAGTGGTTTTTCTGATAAACTCTCTAATTACCTTAATTGAAAATGAATAATTATTCACGACGATATGTTCCTTATAAGGAATTTCAGTGTAGAAACAATTTATTTTGAATATTATTTTATTTTTTACTATTTTTGCATGATCACATACTCGTCTCAGTTCACCGAACAACTTATGTACTCTGTACTCATTATATACAAAACAAATTGTTCTCCCTCATAATGGCATTCTTATATATAAAAAATTACAATATATTATTAATTATTGTTTTAGACAAGCCACAATTATTGAAATAGAACTTTTTTACCCAGTCACCCAGTGCTTAATAAAACAGTTTGCACTCCATTTTACACCCTCGGTGTGGAAAAATGAACAAAAAAGACAAAATGGCAGGTATTCACAAAGAATCATGAAAGTTAAGCCAGTGCTACTTTCAGCAGTTTTGTCAATGTGCAACCAGTGGATAGCTGAACACAGCTACTAAAACACAACTTAAGCAAAGCAAGAAAATGAAGTACATATTTTGGATAATATGTACAAAGAATGCAGATAAAAATAGAATAGATAAGGTCTGTATGAATGAAGCTGCTTCAAGTTAGTTTTACATTTAAAAAATCACATTTCCGCCCTCCAACCATGTTTCTGCCTTTCACCTTCTACGGGCGATATTAAACCTAAAATACTTACAATAAAGTGTTTTCTATAAATAAGTTAATATTGAGTTTCGAAGCTGTAGGTTTGTCCATTGATTTTTCTCGTTTGCATCATATAAGAACCAGAACCACTGGAAGTGGAACGTCCGGATGCGGTCGAAGAACTGGGCACTCCATACAAACTCTGACTTTGACCTTGTTGAGGTGGAGTAGTCTGCTTGCGACTAGGAGCTGGACTATTCCCGTATCCCCCTGAGCCTCCCCCATTATTATTATTATTGCTGCTGGCTCCATAGGAATCCGATGGACTGCTGCGTCTACTTCCTGTTGCTCCGCCCCCGCCGCCACTTCCAAATCCGGCCGTCTGAGCCTCTCCCTGATAAGTCACATCAGCTTTGTATCCGTTAGCATCTGCCGTGTAGGTCACTATCTGCACTCGACCATCGGGCAATTTGACACGGTACTGGCCCCGAGTCTGTTTTCCGTTCCTCTCCTCCTCGTGTCCGAAATCGTTGTTGTATTGTCCAGCTTGCACTGCGTACTTGAACATGTAATTTGCAGGTGAACTCTCCTGCACATCAGCAGAAAAAACATTTCACATCAATTTCTACACATTCATATGAATTATTCAAATGATTTATCTTTTGCAAACGATACGACATAACAAAAAGCTAATATGCATGCTCATTTGTGCTGTACAAATACAAAAGGCCATAAAATTCTACATTTTACGGGTGTGCAGCCTTTTAAATGTCAGGCCGGACAGTTTTGTCAACCTCTGCTGATAGATAATGTTGACATGACACAAATAGAGAATCCCGGGGACAATAGCTTCTTACCTCCGTTCAATATTTCTATGGGTGACATTTTTCCGATAATGTTATCGTCTATCATCACACTCTACTCACCATGCCCTCACACGACCAATGACAATATAATGTGATTTATGAAAGAGAAATAGACATTATGAAACTCACAGACTCTTCATTGCTCCTCATAGACGATTGCTGCTGATAGCCAGACGAGTCTCCGAATTGAATAAGAGTTGCGACAACCACCACGACGATAAGGCAGGTCTGCACACAATGTAAAGTTCAAAATAAATCCATTGTTAAAGCTTGTATATTGTAATTATGCTAAAATTGCACTGAACAAGTGTCATCACATTCATAAATATTCACCATGCAGGTGGAGTAGGAAAGTGAACAATTTTATAATGCCAAAAGGACTGCTTATAATATATTTATTGGTGTTTGCATGTCAGCCATCTTTGTAGATGTAATTTTTCTTAATCGTCGAAACTTTGTACATTCTAGTCTCGCACAATATCTACGTGCCAATTTACAGGCAAATTGCTTCTGTCTGGCCGAAAACACAATTACCCACACACGAATAGCATATAAATATTTTGAGACAAGTAACTTACGTGTCTGAAGCCAAACAATAATCTCGTCCGACAATTCATGGCTCCGTTGTAACGGTTTATCCTTCTATTTCTGTAGTCAGTCTCCCCTTTTACATGTAGACACCTGCGGACCTATCTAAGACTAAAACCGCGTAGTGCATTCACGATGCACACAGACACTTTTCTACTGCTTCCAGTCTATCTGCTACAGCAAAAATTCTACAAATAGCTTCTTGAGTGCTGGAAGGACGATAAAAAAGAATTTTAAATGAATTTCGAGCGGCAATTGAAATTCGGAACACGGAACAAGGTTAAATAATCTCGCACAGTGCACTATTATACATTTACTACTATTTACAGCTTACACTGATAAAATACTTTCCAAGAGTTGTTATAATCCTTCGAATTCTCCACTATGATCTGACACTCGGCTTAAAATTCGTCTGCTATTTATATATGTTCCCCCGTTCTTGTTTTTCTGCGTGTGTAGCTTCATTCGAATGTGTACCTGCATTAAATTAAGCTACAGGGCACGCTTAAATTACTTTTTCCAAATCTTCCAACTCTATTACACGTACGCTCACTACTACCTTTCAACTTGATGTATGCCTACTTATTATGCTCATTCTTCTTCTCTTCTTCCCCTTCTCAAAAAGACAATGTGTTTATGTGTACACTCGTTTATTAAAGAAAATAAACAAATGAACTAATAATCTACAATTTGTGTGTATACAAGTATATGACGTACATACACCAAATGGGAACCACGCCGTGTCACCTACTTGTAAATAAATCAAGTCTGTTGGGTAATATCAGCTACACATCATGAGCCCAAGACAAGGACAGATTGGGTGATAGAATGGTTGTAATTAAAATGACATGATGAATCGGATGTGGCTTGCGGAGAGAAGACATGATATGGACACAGAGATTCCCAATTACAGAAGAGACAGGTCAAGATTCCCTTAAATCATATCAAATTCTGTGATTGCTGTGTTCATAAGATTAAATTAAGATTTAAGAAAGGTAAAGTCATTGTCCACACAGCACCTTATTAGCGATTTACATAAAGAAATACGCTAAAGTTTATATTCATTCCTATTATGTAGAAAAAGGGGCTTTTAATTATTTATCAATCATGCATGATTTGTATAATGTAGTACAGAAAATATTTTGCATTACAATGATGCTTTCTCTGTACTCTGTTATTATCATGTCTAAAATCCACCTTGTTTTAAAGTAATGAGGTGGACGACACCAATGCCAGACCTGCAGAGCAACAACGTTGCTGATGAGGAGATTGCATCTGTCTGTGCTCTACTCACTCACATCTTTCATGATCTGTGAATGGATTTTCGTGGATTGGATTTTCGTTTACGGTCGTCGTGCTCTGAAATGAGTCCGCGTAAAGTTGGGTGTAGTGTGCACTAATAAAATGTTAGGTAACAGTATGGAAATGAATGAAACTTTTGTTGTATCATCGAGCAGACGACATGACCAAAGAAAACAAAGCAAAAGGAGAGGAATCCATAAGTACTTCAATAGAACACCTAAAGTGATGGTCGTGATTGCACAGAGAGATGTTCTCCCAATATGCTACTCGAACATCGTCTTCGTGCATATTATGCAATTGATTTCGATTAAGATTTTCTTATTACTGTTCACTGCATTCACATCAAAATTTAAACAGAATTACGCTGCAGATTTCCTCAACATTTTTAATTGCGTTTTATTGGAATATAATTATTACATCAACAATCTCCGTCAGAATTCAGAATAGCAAGAGATTACGTACATAACACTAAATAATATGCACCAACACAAAATTAATATTAAAAATATCGTAAAAGTAACAAAAACATAACTGATAGTGTTGAATTTTGAATTATTCTGGTTGGAAGTTTCAGATGTAGTTCAAATATCGAAATAATATCTTCCGCGAGCACTGAAATTAATTTAATAAAACATTCTTATGATCGAACTAAGCAAGAATATCAGATCTATTTTAATTTTTATAGTTTAGAACTAAAAAGTGTATGAATGTTTCTTACGTCGTCGGAATGTAGTCTCCCCAACTAATTAAATTATCTCCCGCATTGGCACAGTGTTCTCGATTTCGTTTGAATGCGTCGTAAGAGTCGGCTTTGCAAGCTGTGATGTTCTTGAAGAGAATAGAAGTTACCCAATACTCTGCTACAATTAAGTGACTACAACCTCCTAAAAGAGAGACAAGAAGCTTAATTAATTTTTGTGTCATCGCATTTTTATTATATGGTTCTTATGCATTGTAGACACAAAGAGTAGACATTATACGCAGTGTTATGTTGTGTCATGACTCGATATTTCTTCTTACCTACGAATTCTGTTAAAGCTGTCGTCAGACCTCTCCTCAAGCAATCCCACTGATTTTCGCCCCCATCGGGATAGATATCTGTTGTTTATTTTTGTTTCAGGAGGTAATTTCATTCGGTGAGAAATATGCGAAATATTCGTTGATTTTTAATATCCCACAATTAAGATCTAACCTGCATGACCATATTTTCCTTCTAGCCCTATGCGTCTGTCATTCGTATGAGTTATGTCAACGAAATCAGCATCACTCAAGTCAACCTGTAAATCCAAATTGAGTTCTTGATCTCGATAGAGTAGACCTGCATTAATGCAATGAAAGTAATTTGTTTAAAAATTGAAATCTTATAAAATTAGAATTTGAAAAGTACTAAATTGCAAACATTTTTTGTTTAATTAAGCAAAAAATATTTCAAATACAAATATATTAATACGCACCTGCCGGGTCCAAAGCTGTTTGTGCAGTCATCGGAGCATTGATCGTTAATGGTGGTGGTTGGTTTTGTGTATCACAAAGAACGATGAAGAAAAACAAATCAATTTGAATTGATATTAATTAATTGAATACCCCCAAAATAATTTATATTTCTGTGGGTGTACGCAATAGTTTTTAAAACTCATTACCTGAAATTCGCCCAATTTTTTCGGTGTAGTTTGTAGATTCTTGAATATTCTGGCCGACAATACCTGAAGTATGTCCTCCCAGACTGTGACCAATTACGTGGACATCAGAATAATTAGAAATGAGTTCGTTTTCTTTTAATGCAACGAGGAGTTTAGCTGCTCGTCCACCAGTGAACAAAGTATTGCGCGTTTTCTGCTCTTGCAGGGTTCCTGATAACGAAGCAGTAGCTAATGGACCCCAGTCAACACAAATTACATTGTAGTCGACATTCGTGGTAGACTTCTCCTGGAGGTAGGCTGTTTTAATTCAATAGTAAGTATTTCAGCAATGTTAACCAATCTTAGAAAATTATTCCATAATCGAACATTTTTACCTTCAATTACAATGAGCGGGAAACTTTTTGTCGTACAATACGCACCGGCTCCATGAATTAACAATTTAACCGGTTTGTTACGGCTGAAATTTGAACTCGTTAGTGTGGATGGGTCCTCCACGTTAAACTCATGACGCTCACTGGCATTTAGCGGATTGGGATAAAAATAAAATCGAACTTTATCCTTGTCTTCTTCCTGATCTGTATAAACAAAATAGATTAAGCGATATGTACTGAAAGTTACTCACATATATATTTGTTGAAATTATCAAAAGTGAAAATTTACATAATCATTATTATATGATATTATAGTCTGGAATACTACCTTGACTGCAAACAATGCATATTAGTTGCAGAAAAATTGCTGAGAACGGAATCGTCTTCATGGTGGGAAGATTATGAAAAAGAGTGGCTAAAAATAAATCTTGTGTGTATTTTAATGCTGCACCATGTGTTACTTATGAGAGTGTGCGTGATCCTTCTGGAGTGTTTATTTATATGTACCAATTCTTCCGAAGATGAAATGTGTTTGCACAGAGCTTATTTATTAAGTAAATAATAAGAGTATTTTTCGCCAGAATTTATAAAGTAACCCACACAAGGGTTTAGCGTGTTCATGCACATTATTGTACAAGATAAATCACATCATCTGAATAAATCAGAAAATCACTTTACCGGAAAGCAGAACAAAGCATTGTGCGAAAACTGTGAAGATTGCGATGTTTGCATGAAACAACGAGCAGCTTTGTTTGTAAGTGTGTGAAACTGCACGTCGATCTATATTATGTGGCACAGGGAACACAGATACTATGTACAGATCAAAAAAGGGAGCGTACATCAACAATGACATATTTAGGGACACACCCCCAAATTGAAGAGATTAACATAGGAATGATAAGACAAAAGTTGGAGGAGCTCAATTTATATGAGTAAGAGAGGGGGTAATGAGGGGAAGTATCGGGAATATCACGTGGTCCAAACAATAGATTATGGAATCAATCGTGGTTATTAACGATGACTCCCCATGTTAATGTGTGCCATTTCTTTATTTGGGGGGAGGGCGAAAGTCGATATTTTTTAGTGTCGTCATTAAAGTAAACTACCTAAAGGTATAATGAATAATGCCTACTTATGCCATGCCTCCTGTCATTCTTGTTCATAAATCATTTTGTTGTTCTAACAAAAAGTTCTAAGTATTAACTGTACATGTTTAATTGTTAAATGGTTTGCTTTCGTACTGACGTTAATAGTTTAAAATGAAAAAGCGCAGGCAAACATTAGATTTATTGTGGCTTCGCTGTAGTGAATTGTATTATTTAAATGTAATAGAATACAATGACGAGTTTTATGTAATAGTAGTTCCAAGGGCGCGTTAAAAACTAATACTGCTGCTGTGCTAATTATTTCTATGCTTTGTTTAACACCACAGGCTTCCTACCCATAATTAAGTCTGCATACAGACCATTGCACAGAATAGGACTTGATGCAGATATTCAATTCAAATCAATAGCGAGAATCGTCTTATCCAGCTTAATGCAAGATGATAGTGTTTGGCACTGTTGAAGGTGAGCCACTACTAAATAAGTGGACTAAACAAAACAAGTGAAGAGTTTAATCTTTTGTGAGATTTAAAGGAAGAATGTGAATACAAAAATTAAAGTAAATATATTTAAAATAGCAGGTTATTGTCATGTAATATGTCAGATGGACGTAGACATGATTAATTGTAAATTATAGATAATTCCAGTGTGCAGTGTTTGTACTCTTCCGTGATATTTTGCTATTTAATAATTGTAGGTACGCAATATAACGGTGTTGAATTGTAGGTGGACATTTCATTTCCTGAGAATCTTCCCAAGCTACAACAAATCTAAAATTTCCAAGAAAAGTAACGTGCAAAGCAAAACCACATAAATTTGTAGGAATGAAATTTTCTAATTATTCATTTCCAATTTCCCAAAAATTAGAAATGTGATTGTATAAACACGTTGTATGCAGTAACTAAAAAATATGCACATATTGTAATAAATAAATACAAATACATTGCTAAATTCTTATTTGTTTTACATATCGAGATTTTCTAAATTTTCATACATGCAGTTGAAATGTGTAATCGTAATCAAAAGGAAAACATAGTATTAAATACATTATTATAGTAAAATGCTTTATGAATTTTTTTGCACCCGATCTCTAATAGCTGCTTGCACGGAGCTGTACGCATCAATGCGTCCAAATCCAAATGCGTTATTCGGGAAAATTGTTT
>JABASC010005303.1:0-10433 GCA_019776185.1 Plutomurus gul
TAATTGAATTAAAATGAATCAAAAATAATCTCAAATAAAAATAGAAACAGTATTTGAAAAGTAACTCTGCTGTTTCTACGCTGAAAATAGTCTGAGAATAAGTACATATATTTAAAGTGCCCCAAAACAAAAAAAAAGACACTCCTTTTTTTAAGATTTGCTGGGTACCTTAAACGCAAAAAAGCTAAAAGCATACCGTTTTTGCTTTTTTGTTCCCTGTGCCTGTGGACAACAAGCCCTACAAAATCGTTGCACTAAAAATAGCATGTGAATAGGTAGCTAGATCCAAGGGATCTCTACACTATTAATCCACTATGCACAAATTAAAAATGGTGGACGAAAGCCTAATCAAAGTGCAAACAGTGAAAAATTAAAAAAATCTTATCACAAAGTGCAAATCTTGCGACGAATGTGTTGAAGAAGTGTAAAACAATTTCAAATGACATCATTACGAATACTTCATTCAGCATTAATTTCTGTTTCAATGTTAGTAGTCCAAATGAATAGGTAAATTGTTGGGTACAACCTATTAAACTAGGCATCTCATGAGAGTGCTAGTGGTGCGAGCCAGGGCCGGACACACGGTAATGATTCGTTTCCATTGATTTAACAAACAATAGGGCAATATTTTATTATTATTACGAAAAAATTGAAAAATAAATACATGTTGTACGTATGTTATATCCCTCACTAACTTCATCAATCACCATCTTTGCGTCGTACCAACTGAAAGAATGGTAAATCGGTATTACAGAATAGGTATCTCTTCGCATGGTATAAATTTAACATTATTACATAAGTAATCATTTAAATTCTATCGTGTGAAAAAATAAATTACACTACGAAGAAGTAAAGTCAAAAAGATTTTCCCCTGGTAAAAGTATTGATCATATCGAAACTCCATTTCGGTTGATCGTAGGCGGAAACGTGTCCAGAGTTTCTCATAAACAAATGAATCAAATTCTTGGCAGTTTTGGTGTAGCCAGCAATTTCTCCGTCAACTTTCCAAATTTTCCTATTCGTTTTGGCGTAATCATTTGCACCAGTCCACCGCAGACTATTAATGAATTTATCAATGCCTGTGTGTGGTACAATAATGTCGAGTTGTGGGGCATACACAAGAGTTCTGTATTCTTCCGTGAGCATTTTCTCAAAAATTGGTTTCACGGATTTGCAGATATCCTCCAGCATAAAGTTTAGTACGGTAACACTTCCACGAACAAAAGGTTGATTTCCTACATGAATTGCCTGTCTTACATGGTCTTTTCCCAAGAAACCTACATAATTTTTGAAATCATGTGGTATCTTCGTCTCCATTATGTTCATGTAATACTTGAAGTTTGTAAGATTTTGAAAATATGAAGGTCGATCAGGATATCCTAAGACCAGTCCTTGAACTCTCTAACGAAATGTACAACAATGTAACGATAAAATTTATTAATTTTTATGGATGACCCATTAATATATTTATATATGTATGAAACCTCGGTTGCTTCTTTCCATTCTTGATTTCTGATGAGCGATTTGATTCTTTCTTCCTCCTTTTCGAAATAAGCCTTATCCGACTCGTCGATCAGTCCAACATTGTACAGATATTCCCCGTAATCATTCTGTGTAATTGGGTCGGAAAATCCTGATCCCACGAGCATTCCTTTCAAATTCATTTTCATTCTCTTTGATTTGCTCCTATTTTCCGAATGAATTTTGTGAGCCAGAACAGGTACATATTTACCTAAAAAGTAAGGTTGCCCATTACAAATTATCATTTGAATTAAATACTACTCGAGTTTATTTGTACACAATATCTTTTCAAATATTGCTATAAAAATATAATTGGAAGCTTAATTAACGTGAATATTTATTTACCCGCGTACGATTCTCCAGAAATGTACAAATCTCTCTCAAGATACTCGGGAAATACTCTGAAGAACTGGGTTAACGCTTCATAAAGGTCTCTAGCCACGTCATCTTGAGATGTTGCGTAACCACGAATATCACCAGTGAAACTGAATCCTGCCATCCAAAGAAAATTTTTAAAGACTACTTTGGCATGCTGAAATAATTTCACATGATTCATTCTATACCAGTTTTGTCAGTAATACATAAATTCTATAAATTATTAAAGTTGTGTTTGCACCTGTTCCCACTGGACTGTCAATGTAAATGACTGAGTTTGTCAGAGTCCATGGATTTTCTCGATATCGGAGAAACCCATCATTTTGTATTTTAAAAGGTCCATTTTCAACGAATAGTCCAAACAAAGAGCTAAATCATTTGAGTAGATATATATGCTGAGGTCAATACATTTTACTTCTTGAGAGTGTGACTGATAATTTAAGGCGATTTTTTGAAAACATGTATTCATGCATGTGAGAAGTCTCATTACCTTGTTCCAGGTCCTCCATTCAACCAAACTAATAATGGAGCCGTCTCTGGGTTATACTGTACTCAAACAAAATTTCAATTATTAAATAATTTAAAAAACACACAATTCTGGATAAATTTAACGGTGTCATGAAAAATGGGAACTTACAGCAGCAGGAAAGAACCAAAAGAACAAGTTCGAGTTGTACTCCTTGTTAACAGTGAAGAATCCACTGTAGCTAAGAAAAATAAACACACACACAAAAACTTCAATTTCTATCTTTAAAATATAAATTCCAACAAAAAATCCAGTCAAAATTTCATAATTCCACTTGAAAATCTATTAACCTTATGACATCCGTGAAATTCCTTACTCTGGCCAATTCTTTCCAAATCACATCGCTACTTTTCCCTTTACTTGTGATAAGAGGAGTTAGAAATAGTCTTTCTCCAAAGTCACTCTCATTATCAATCACAATTGTGCTGTCGCTGCCATTGATACTGTCACTTTTGTAGAGATTAGCTTTGTCGTCCGCTTTTATTTCTATTACTTGTGATAAGAGGAGTTAGAAATAGTCTTTCTCCAAAGTCACTCTCATTATCAATCACAATTGTGCTGTCGCTGCCATTGATACTGTCACTTTTGTAGAGATTAGCTTTGTCGTCTGCTTTTATTTCTACGTCAGTCTCGTCGTCATATTCTGCTTGAGGTATCCAGGAAAATGCCGAAGGTATTATCGCCAACCCAAGACTAGCGGTCAGGAAGAGGAACACTGTTAAATGGCTTACCATTGCAAATTTCAAAATTCTTGTGCATGCAGCAGAATGAAAAATGGAATGAAATGAAGACGCTTTTAATACTGCCACTGATTCGCCTAAATAACATTGAAGTGAACGTGGAAATTCAAGTTCTTTGTGAATTCTACAGATAATACAGCCTTTATGATCATTATAATTAGTGTGACACAAAACTGGTGGTTAAATTGTTGTTTATTGCCTCGTATACTTGTTGAGTGTATGGTTTAGAATTGTTAATTTGCTTCGTTTTGCCAGAGTTAAACAAGTTTTGAGCCACAGATGCCTAGATTTGATTTCAAATGTGTGTCGCGTCGTGTCACGTCACGTCAACTTTTACTCTCGTAAAAGTATCTTTCTTGCATTGTGAGTTTTGTGTGTCTCAAGTAAAACGAGCTTTTTTTTATGTTTACCATTTTACAACGGTACAAAATGTAAATAAGTAAATATACATCTATGCAAAAATAAACTGGTGTTAGTCGTGCCTCTAGGGCTGAGCTTACACAGGAAGATGAATCCGCATTATTGTTGTAAGAGTAGGTCTTTAAAATTTCAATGCAATAGCGGCCATGACCACATAGTCTTTACGACACAATCCTCCTACTACCCGGAAAAGCGTTAAGAATTGTTTTTACTGCCCAACCTGTGGTTACAAAAGAAAACGGTTATCTTTTGTTACACAGTGTATACCATATAATGACCTCCACCGGCCGAGCTTGTGATAAATTGTCTTTGCTTGTTCAGTAACGACACATTTTACTGTTCTCATTGTCTTCTGCTTTACTTCTTCGGCATGCTTATGTGGTTAATGGATAAGTTCTATCTAGAACAGTACAGGTTAATGGTTACCATTACAAAACATATTCAGTAAAAGCATAAAAGGCTGGGCACAATATGGGAGACACCGCCGCAAGATAACTAAAGCCCTAAAAATAAACATTTCTAGCGCACTATAATGGTGGTCTTTAGAAAACACATTAGAAAAATAAATAGCGCAACTGTATACCCAACTGCACCGCAAAGAATTGGAGTTGAAGTAATACGATTCAATTTGTGTAACATCCCGAAACAAATGCCGCTGGTCAATTATTCATGTACACAGGAAGACTGAAACTGTAAGTAATTTTATTGAAAGTCGATGTTTATTTTCTGCGTATTATATTCATATATACTTACATTGGACTAATGGATTTTTCCGAAATCATCAGACAAAAGATTCTCCCATCCACAACCACAAAGGAAATGATTTCAAAATAGTTTAATTCTGGTCCCCATACACGCATTCTACCAGTAGAATGCATTTTCATGGGCAAATGAATGCATATCCTGCCGGATTCACGGACGATTCAACCCCAGCGAAAATTCAACCTGTGCGACAACTCAACCCGCGACAACCCAACCCTAGGACAATTCAACCCCTACGACAACTCAACCCCTGCGTCAACTCAACCCTTATGACAACTGAACCCCTACGACAATTCAGCCGGCGACAACTCAACCCTATGACAATTCAACCCCAGAAAAAATCACGACCTTCATCAGGATCACATCCCTCCTCTGAGAAATGTTGACATGTATATTCATAACATGTATTTCACGACTGCATTGTTTGCTTAATCAGTATAATAAGTATATATTGTGGGTGAGTTTTTTGCTGGGGTTCCGTTGTCGCAGGGGTTGAATTGTCGTAGGGTTGAGTTGTCGTAGGGGTTGAGTTGTCGCACAGGTTTAATTGTCGCAGGGGTTGAATTGTCCCAATACCATCCTGCCGGTGCACTTCATCTGTTCAGATCCCAAGCAATAACCCAGTATTACCACATACACTGCTGCGTATATGAATATACATTTAGTATGTTCGTGGTGCGCATTACACATATTATGTAAGCGAACTTTGTTTCTGAACTGTCTTGCCATGTCTTGGCTTTAGCCGAAAGTTTATTTTCCTTGTCGAGAATGATTTGCTTTGCTTTCAGTCATTTTCTTTTCCCTGTGGAGCCGAGCTGATTTTGAGTGAGTGCGAGTTGAGCTGAGTGTGACTTCCTATCTAGGCTTGTATTCATACACACTTACATTATTCATTCCACATTGAAAGAAAAGGGATATTTTACATTGAACCTGTTGTCAACAACAAACATTTTTGGCAATTTAATGTCTACAGATTTACTACGATTCAATTAACATAATTTGCATATAGCGCCACAACAATTGAAAGACTGACTTTCTAAATACATAACTCTTGTACAAATTTAAGGCATACATAAGCTATATAAGAAACACATTTAAGTATGAATACCATATTGGATTTTACCAACATTATTCTTGCAAAAATCAAACTATGAACACACTTCTGCAATATTTAATTGGCATGTTATGTTTCGCAGGCACTCATAATTGGTATTTGTGAATTAATTATGCTAGTATGTATAGTGTAGGTATCATCATCATCTTCAACTTAGCATATGGCTAGAAGCAGTTTGTTTGTAACGAGGGTATTCATGTCTTTTAAATGGGCAAAATATTTCTTCATTTCCTGTGCGTGTAGTTAGAGTATTGTGTGGACGGATGGGAAAAAGTACTAGCGTACCCTTAAATAAATTCCTTAACTAGGAAGAACAACTGATAGTGAGAGGTATAGTGGAGAGACAAGCGAGGACAGCATAAAAATAGCCTCGTATTCGCTGACGCAGAATATAACCCTTTCCGTAATCCCATTTGTCACTTGTCGGGGAGAAAAACTAGTTAGATGACAAGCCTGCCTGACGTTTCTGACATCTTACTACTTGCTGAATCATCAGAGATGTGTCACTGAGCCAATTCCAACAGAGATTTAAACGTAACTTTTAGCTTAAAAAACTTGTAACTGTTATGAATGTGTCGATAAATAGAATTCCCGTCTGATTCCAAAAATTAAAGTGTTTTATTGATGAGCCACATAAATTAAATTTTTGCATTCATTCTTCATAGTCACTATACTATTTGTTGCTTCAATTTATCCCCTCGCCACAATGATAAAAAGCCATCTCGTCGTCCGGATATTCGTTTCAACTCCAGTTTGTGTATGCAATCGGGACGGTTTCAGTCAGCATTTTGCTGCAAAGATCTTTTTTCAGACAGAAACCAATATTGAAAGCGTAGAAAAAAAGTAGATTTCTGTGTCTGCCACTGCTGTAAAATAAGATGAATAGAGCGCTAGGAGTAATTTCTGGATTACAGACTCCGCAGAAGTGTTATAGAATTGAACATTCTTTATGTGTCGGTGTGAAGTGAATTGAAGATGTTTCTCGATACTTTTAGTGCCAATCCACTGCGGGTTTCACTCACTTTTCTAATTGTTAGTGGAAAGTGAAAGAGTGGAATGGTTAGTAAATCAGTAAAAAGGAGCACCGAAAATTGATGTTTATCTTATTCTTATGAAAGTATTTTGCCATGAGCCAACAGGAGCGACACAAGGAGAGATCTTGTTTTCCTCTCGCTTGTTTATATTACACTATTCACTCACTCAGTCAAATGTCAGCTAATTAAATTGGAGTAAGGAAATGTAAAGAATGTGCGCCTGAAAGCTCACAGTTTACAGACTTATCTCGGGAAAGATTGCCTTGCATTATTTCTTTGAGAGAGAGAAGACAGAACAGAGAACAGAACCAAATGGCCAAATTACTAAATACAAAGTAGAAAACAGATAAACGAGAGAGCTGAGAGGAAATAACAGAAGCACCCCAGTAAGATATATCTTGTATCTTGCAACAACACTCTGGGCTCAAAAACACACCAATGTGTTGTCGGTGGTGCACCAAAGACCAAAACTAAGGTACAAGTACGCAAGAGTTACTACAAGATTCAAATTGAAAACATTTGGAAGAAAATAGAAGAGGTAATGGAAAAGAAGGCAGCCACACTCTGACTACAAGTACATAAGTAGGATGCTGCATCGAGCAATTTAATTAATTGACAACTCACTCATTCTGCCACTCACACAGTGTCAATCAAAGCCAAGTTAAAACTGAATGTTGAAGAGGCATATTGGTGGGTGACATTTGACATATCTGTGAGTGCTGAATGGTATGGTGAGTTCATTAGAGCCACTATTTGGGTCTTACCAGCCAACTGGATATAGTAACAATGGTGTGCTCGAAAGTTATTCAACTGGATTGATTGATTTCTTTCTTGGACAGCCAAAGTGCCTTAATTTTACTTACAGCTTCTGAAGCTACAAGGGCCATCTGCAAAAGAAACATATAAATAAGACGCACAAGATGAAACGACCGCCTTTAAGTAGTAATTAATTCAAAAAAGAATAAAGAAACAGTAAATTTTATTTGACTCCTGTGTTCGTTGACACTCTGGGCTGGAGCTAAGGTATTCAATACATGCAATATGCAAAGCACTTAAAAAACTATTGAAATCCTCAAGATTCAACAATAATATAAACTGTATAGTGGTATGGTGGGGTGTTTGTAATATTTTGCCTATAAATTAATTAAGAATGCCTAATTTACAGATTTAACTTGTATTTCACCTTCAAAATATGATTGGGTTTATTATATACATACATATACATACTACTGCATTAATTACACACAATAAGTATATTTCACAAATATTCATATTACAAATATATATTTTGCTTCCAGTAACCAAACTCGACCTTGGACTATTCACTTAATGTAAGTGCGTTCTGGACAAAAACATTTGGATATTTCTGCTCAACTGCATGTGTCTCTACATTCACTCTGTGACCATATTTTCTCCAGTTCCGAAAAACCCTTTGTAGTAATTTTGGATACAAATGTTTGTTTTGCACATAGAGATGGTATAGGACGATGGAAAATGAATTCAATTCGGTTTAGCCAGCTTGTGATAGGTTGGAGCTTCCGCTTAACCTCGTCTCAAGTCGTCTCTCTCGTATTTGTATTGTAAAAAACAATTTACAAAAAGTTATTGTGCCGACTCGACTTGAATTATTGGGCTGGTGGTGCTGGTGACTGTGCAGCGAACAAAATCTGATCTGCATTCTGTACAGCATTGTTGGAATTCTGATATATTTATAAATAAGATAAAATCCTAATGATGTACGGAGAGGAATTTCAATTTATTTTCACTTTACTACAGTCAACTTCAACTTTGCCTTGTCCTGCCAGCCTGTCCCATATATTTTTCTCTGCCTCCGATCCAAGATCCAATCCACTTTAAGATGTACCATGTAGTGGATTCAGTGTTTGTATGAGCACACAGTCACAATTGGAGACACTGCTACTCCATTATCTACGACTACAAATATTCCATGCCCTCCTCAACATGACACGGGGCTCTTTAAAGTTCAGACTGTTTCTTGTATGGCTTCTCTAACACTATTAATGTAACTATACTTAATACAATGACAGTACTGGTACTTGATACATTCTGCGTGCAAAACTATAGGTATCTTTCTTGTTTTTCCTTAGCACTTTGTTGCAGTGGGCTCTCTTGACTCTTTATCGTTGGTGTACAACAAATACATGTGGCTTATCTCTTCACTAGATAAATCCTGTGAATTAATCTACTTCGTCCACTCACCATCAACTTCTAGACAGGAGCTTCGTTTAATTTGATGTTCACTACAATTTACAACTACACGTGCTCGGTCCATACATTTCACCCAGCAATAATTTCAAACTTATTGTTCGTGCCAGTTTCTTCATGTAATGTTAAATGTAAGCAAGATAGTAAAGGTGTCTTGTCTGCGGTCTCCAAAGATGCTATATATTTTCCTCTTGTCATGTTTTGCATTTTGTCACACTCCAGTCACAGCGACCCTAACGTATGGATGTGAGCGAGACAAAGATCAAAGCAGCAGGAGAACCCGAAACCAAAGGCTAGAGATACAAGACAACACCGTGTTAGTGAGAACGCAGATTTCTTCTTGTATCTAGCATTTCTAGGTGAACAATGTACAATGTACATGGTAAATACATATGTATGCACATAAATATGTAGCATAACACACTCGTCTTCTTCTACCACTTTTACATCTATAACCACATTACAAAGAAACATTCCCGACTGAAGTCAATGTGCATAATTCTTTTGGAGGCACTAACTAGAAGGAGGGAAAAGTATAAAGTCGTCTTACGGAGCAATATATGGGGGATTGCTTTTGTGAAGTAGAAGGTGTACCTACAGTTGTACTGTCCATTAATTACCACCATTAACTACATGTAAATACGTGGAAACGATCAAAGAGGTTTGTCGATGTAACCGCCTGTGTAGTGAATGTAAGTCTGGGGAAGGGATCTAAACAGCACTAAAAATGAAAGGTTGGGAAAATTATCTGCTTATCACTTCGACATTTAGCAATTCCCATTTCAATCTGGAATGATATAAGAATTTGCAAAAATAATGTTTTTTTTCGTCTTAATTGCACTTAGTACATAGGTTTATCATTAAATTAAGTATTTATTGGATAGGTTATTTTAATAAAAGTGTTGTCCGTCACTTTCTTGTTGAATTTATTGTGCCTGATAGTACAATATGTCTGAATTGAGTTCTGAAGAACCGATGCAACAAATATTTAATATTTCTTAGTACTGTAAGAACAAAATATATTTCCAATCAGGGTTCGCTAAAAAGCAAAAAAGCAGAGACAATTTCGGCCTTTTTTGCTGTTTTGCTTTTTTTTGTTACTGATTTCGTGCATTTTTGCTGTTTTTGGGAATCCCGTATAATAAATACGTACATTTTTGAAAGATATGATATTCAATAATTATAATAAATCAATGCTTTAGAGTTGAATTCATAATAAAAAGCATTTCAAGGTGTTGTTGCAGTAATAAAAATGATGGATTCAATTCGTTTTTATCCATTTTATAATAATATACAGATTGTGAAGGTATTTTGTACATAGTTATGAATACAATCAATTTTCTGAAGGAATATATTCATGACAAATAATTGTTGTTTTAGACTGAAATTATCAAAACAGTAATAATGCACCAATGTCTACCTAAGCAAAATAGGTTTTTTTCAGTAAAAAAAAAGCAGTTTTTTTTACAAAGCATGCTTTTTGGCTTGCGAGTCCATACCCTGTTTCCAATAAGAAATCCAATTATGTCAATTTAAAAAGTAAACTTGTAGTTTATTCCAGTTACTTAGAATATCATTTCAAGGAAGGAAGATAAAGAATTAACTTGCATTTGCATACATAAATGTTTACAACTTCAGTCTTTCAAGGAATTCATAGAATTTCAAAAGTAGGTAAGAATTATTTGTAGCCACGAATACTATATTAGTATACTATG
>JABASC010005304.1:0-10432 GCA_019776185.1 Plutomurus gul
TTCTCCAAGTGAGAATTTTTTCACGAAATTGACTTTTTGGTCAAACATTTTGGTCATATTATGAATTACCGAACTTGCGAGCATGGGAATACTTCCATCCTGGTGTTTTCGGGTGGTTGGAATCACTTAAATTTCTTCGTCAATTATCACTTTTTGCGATGACATTTTTTTGAGTATTTACTTTTCGACAATATTTTTGGGTTCTAAATTGTGACCAGGTTTATACGCTGGAAAGGTCCTCTTCACTCTTGCTTTGATGGCCAGTTTCTCCTCTTCAATTCTGCCAACCAGATTGGCGTCAATTTCAGTTCTTGAGCCACAGCAGCCACTGATGTATAGTTTTTACTTTTGCAGGGGTGGCCACAACAATATGTCGACCTGGATATGTCTTCAAAACTACATTTTCGGAATCCCCATACTTTGTTGTGTATCGGTAGATTGTCTCTTTTGGATAACCTTCTTTTTTGAAATACATCCAGATCGATTTAGAATTGTACGCTACCGTTTTGTGGAACTGCAACAAACGATTTGCGTGCATTTCGCTTACCCTACGATAAATTTCTTTAACCACCCATTTCTGAACCATGTATGTATTGCATACTAAATTAAAGATGAGAAGTTTTTCTACAAGAATAGATAAGCGACGATATTTTGACTTCGGAGGAACCCTCCTAAAAATCTACCTAAATTCAGTGTCACTATATCGTAACAACCCTTGAGTATGAAACATATTCTCCAATCTGGTCTCTAAGCTGTGTGTTAAAGCAATACGACAAATAATACGAGTTTCACTTTGATCCAACCTGAAACTGTTAACTAAACTTTACTTTAAACTTTACCACCATTTCCAATGTGATTCTGATTATCTTATTTTATTTACGTCAAATTAACATGTTGTTTGTTTTTCATTAAATAATAGGTTCAGCTAAGTTATCCACTCGCTGTGCGCCAGTTTATAAACATACGTACATATCCTTATTAAGCCATACTAATGCTTTTATTGCTTTACTAATGTGCGTCTCCTGCAAATTCATGCGACGAGATTATTGTGCATCCATGAAATAGGTGTGACTGATATTGGTGATGATGCGCGTTTCATATTTCTCGTAGGTGGTAAGCTGTGCACATTCTCCCCCTGTATCGAGCAAGTGCAAAGGACTTGCGAAGCGCTGAAGAAGTCCAATAATTTCATCATGATAAAAACGCAGGAGGTTCTCCAACGCCCATTGTCCATACAAACTCGTACAATCACATCATTGGATTTCGATAGCAAAGATTCAGGAGTCGCAGAGAACGACACTTCCAATGCAAATAAATTTGCTCCTGTAAAGAAAGTGCAACAAAGATTTCGGACTGCTGTGCCCCCACCAGAAATGCCAGGTCACAGCGGTTACATCACTTTTGCCACATTTATACCGCAAGCTGTCCAGCAGGATGATACCTCTTCCAAGGATGATGTCACCCCAAAGGAAGAAGCGATGGAAGAAGCATGTTAAGCACGTGAAGAAGAATTTTTATAACCTTTTCCTTTGTATTTCCTAAAACATTGATATGACTCATGACCCAGTCCCATTGATTGTATTATTGAACGGCTTGTTTTGTTTCTAACATATTTTGTCTTAAGTATTCAGATATTCTATTGGGTTCACCAAAATAAATAATATGAGCAGTACTTATGCAATTGATGCAAAATAATTCTGTTGGTTTTTTTATTTATAATTGCGTCTAATAATGTTTATTAGCCATAAAGTACTTACATTGTAGTTTCAACATACATTTTTCATATAACTATTAGAGTGTGTCTAACACGGCAACCTATTTTTTACAAAAGGAATTTGGCATTTTCTGGAAAAGTTTTAAAGCAATCGTTTCGTATGGCTCTTCATACCAGTATGCACCACTCACACGTTTTTACATTAAAATAATGTTCCTTTTCATTGGAGAACATACATTATGATTAAGTAGGATGTGTGTCTTGTGTTGTCCGTTCTATGGGAGCAGTAGTTACACGTACAGGAGGTAAAGTAGGGCTACCTACCCATAATCTTCTTGCCGTGCACAAAATACAATACTGCACGTTCGTATAGGATATTAGAGTAGAATACACAACACTATATGATTAACTATCAGGTAAACATCTTCATGTCGTAACCATTATATTTATAACACGTATAATTCAGTACGACAATACTATTATATTCTATGATGTTATATACAGTAGTTTACATGAGAATACCCATTCGGTACTTGTGCATTTATTTTGCAGGTAGTTATTACGCACTTACTTACCATGCACATACATCTTGATCTAACAGAAAACATACATGTAATCTAAACTAAAGGTAAATAATAATTAGATACGGTCATCCTATTCCTATTACCACTACTAAATCATACTGTTACTGAATGCATTAGGAGCACCTTAGCACGAGCTCCACTGTCTAGTATCTACAAATTCCTTCAATCTTACTTAACATCTTCTTATGTAAATGTACAGTGTTTTACTTTTGTGGTCCATACACTTTGTGGACAAGAGCCTCCTCGTGGAAACCATAATCTATTATAAGGTTCTGTGTACACATTATGCGTACATGCTGTAGTGGTTATGTAATATAAATATAATGTGGAAGTCCCGAGTATGAGCAGACTACACTTTACCGTTCACGTCTTCGTCAATCTGTTCTAACCCTCGTACACTGCCATCAGCTATTGAATAATAAATTACTTCTTACACTACCATGCGCAAGCCCTTAATATATATAAAAAACATAATGTAAAAGGAATGAATCAGTAATGCTTTTTTACAAAAAGGAAGCGATACTCCTATTGCAATATTTATGTACAGACCTTAAATATTTTTACTATTCAGAATATAATTGTTCCGATATTACCATCTTCCTTTATGTAGTCATACTTGTTTTACTACAAACTTTACAGTAACATCTTTGATGAGCAATAAGGTATTTGAAAATACGTGATTAGTTCTCATTTATCGTTCTGTCATACATTCTGCACTTACATTAATATTTACATTGTTACATTTGTGATTTCAATGAATGTAAATTCCCATAAAAGAAACTTTACTTATCATAAATATTGCATTATTTGTTGGCATTGCACTCGATTGTTCTTTGGACATGAGATTGTTTCCATGCATTTTATAATAACACAAACTTTAACACCCATCTTTTATATGCATTAGAGTAGATAATTATCCACCTAATCTGCAGTCAACGGCTGCACTAATATTTCTCAAGAGTGAAGAACCCGATTTTTTGTAGAAAACTAATTTTAAGAAGGAAATTGGTAAATATTATAACAAACTATTACGGGTGTAATCCTCTGTTGGCTTTTGCCTCTAATTTTACGCATGAAAGCTCCTGTTCGTACGGAATGGATACAAGGTAACCTTTTTATTCAAAAGTAAACTTGCCTGCTACTTGTGAGCCCCAAGTGCATTTGAGCTGTCAAGGAGAATAGAATGTGTACTGAGTATGGAATTGACCAAGTGGACAACAATTATCAAGATTCAGTCTACTGTTCGCTCGATGACAACATCTTTATACAGCCAAGTATCAATTTTTTTTGTGGGATGTGTGCTTAAACAATGTTTGTTTGTATTTCAATAGTTTTGGCTCTCACACACGACAAGAGTATTTAAATTGCAATGATCGCTGCAGCAGTAATTATTGTCACAGTGCACTTGGCATTTGTTCAATGCAGGAGCATTTATTAAAATCTCGTTGAGGCTGTTGCATGGTCAATCAAGTAAACATTCTGTGCCATATACGGGGCTAACATTTTCGATAACTATAATTACCTTTGGGAGTGCTTAAAATATTTTAGCGATTATTTGTATTTGAAAGTTAAGTAATCTGTACGTATTCCTCTGCTGATGTTTTTATTATGGATTCGAAGGCAAAAAAGATGTAGCAACTGAATGCGCGAACTTTGTTGTTCGTAGCTGGTGGCTTAGTAGAATGCAGCATTGGTTATCTAAGGTATTAATTTAAGAATGATAAATGTATTTTCTATTGTAATAAGTTGTGAAGCCAACAATAAGTGCGTCAACCAGTCTGTGGGTCTCTCCATTGTATTCAATTCCATTTTCTACGACCATTTCCATTGTATTCTTGAGAATGAGAAGGGAGGACGCGGATTGATAGAGCTATGTGTTTATTTATGAATATTGAAATGACGTTTCTAATGAAGAAAGGGAAAAGAAAGGCAGGAGGCAACGAGACAAACACTAATGTGAGCTTCGAGGTAAAATTTATGGACTACTCCAAACAAAACTCGAGCCAAGGTGAGGTAATTCATTTAATTCCACGCCAAAGCTTGACACTGCCATTAACGATGTCTACCATTCCATATTGCACATTGTATACACGCAACTTCAATAAAGCAAATGTCCCCTACGCACTATCATCATAGGACGTTGCAAATGAAGAAGAATTCTTCAAGACTCTTTTACGTCACTTAAATGTGTGCTACGAACAAAACGGTTGATTTAACATCTTCACTCATTAATTGATATAGCAAATGATATCTTAAGTATGAGTTTCTATTATCAAGCTAACCGCTAACCTAATTTTTAAAAATTGTCTTACCTTGTAGCGTTTGAAAGAACAAATACATATAAAATATTTATCTAATGTTATTGGGCATTTGACATTGCATTTCTTCTTAAAGCTGTGATAGTCACCGAAAATCATTATTTTTCTTCTTTTCTTTGAATACTCGGATGATTGTTTGTTTATATCGCAGTAATGAAATATGTTTACAAGGTTAAATTAGCTATCACTTAGAGTAAATGACAATTGTGTGGAAAATTCTGTGAAAATAATGCAACATATCAAATCTGTGTACACTTGTGTAGTATTACTACTACTACAGTACAATCTCTGTGGTGTATGTGCAATACCGTTTGAGCGAGCCAAAAATGAGATGAATTCATGAGCCTTTAGTACGCAGCAGTCAGGCAATATATATCTAAATACACACTATTGAGAAAGAAATACTAATGCAGGATATAATATGTACCAGTTGGATCGTTGGATATCTCAATCGCTTTTCGTTCAATAAAATTGGTGGATGGTCAGAAAGTGTTGTTGCAGTACAGGACAGTGCTCATAAGGTGCATAACGTAACATAGGTTTTCCAACACGTCCATGTAATAGAGAAGAACTCATTCGTTGCTGCAGTCACATCGGGGTAGCTTACGGGATGAAGATGACACTCGTCTCATAAAGTTTCCCATTTTATTGGTCTGTTTTCATCATTTTCTGTAAAGATACAAAATCATCATGATACGGTGGTCTTTTTGCATTCAACATACTGTATATATATGTGTGCCTCATGAATTCAAATTCAACCCAGTCCTCTCTTTCCTATTTGTGTTATACGGAATTGCGCGTCTGTACGTGTCTCAAACTCTCAGCTCTATTATTCTCGATATTTTCAAGCAAAATCTCTATTTATGCAGTCACCCATTGTCATTTCGCGTTCAATTGTAATAGCGAGCTTAAATAGTACAGATTATAATGTACACAAAATATTGAATTCACTGGCAGATATAAACTGACTTGACCATTGGTGGCGTCATATCACTTTTCATCCCTTTGTACTATTATCTTCTCTCCTTCATCATCGTTTGCATAGCCATTACAGTCAGAGAGACTGGAATTCACTTAACTTCAGATTTACTTGGCTCAGAGTCGGACTTTGTTGGCAAAGCGCATATAGAAAGTATTCGAGACAATCTGTGTGTGTGCGTTCTGGTTCTGCTCAAAATAATAATTGTGAATAATATTCACTCTTACTCATCTGATCTGATCTCACTCTCTCACCATACAGTAAAGAGATAGATCCCCTTTTCATTTACTAGTTAGCTGAGCTGAACTCAACCTCCAATTCTTGTTGTTACGATGTTCAATGTTAAGTCAGTCAGTTCACCTTGCATGTCTGCTTGTCTTCTACGAATGTATAATACCACGTTCTACCACGTTACTTTTGTATTGCATTATGTAGCGTTCTTCTTTTCTCCTGTGTTCGTATTATGGTTATCTCAATGAAAAAACTCATCACAGATTCATAAAGTGTTGGCTCTGCGTTCCAGATCAGATTAGAATGAATCGATTGCCTATATATCGAACCAAAAGGTGCTTACATCACATCTATATGTGCACCTACAGCTCACAATTAGTGTAGCCACCTAGAGAGACTGCTTTTCAGCACACAAACGCTATCTTACGTAATAGTAATATAGAAAAATATTGAAATGAGTTGGGAATTCTCCATTGTATGACCACAAATATGTAGTAAGGCATAGCATATCCAGTAAAGCACCATGAGCCAATAAACTAAAGCAAAAGGCGAGTCACAGCAACAAGGTGAGGTAATAAGTTTATTACAGAGCGCCACAGTCATATGTCATGGAGAAGTATACGCCGAATTATTATTTATTCATCAAGGATTGGCTTGCAATCTATATATTTTCCTGTTGCAGTGAATTCCAAGGATCTCCAGTAGAAATAAGAACTCTTGATATTTGTAGTGGTACTTTCTGCTTTGGTATGGTATGCCTAACCTTCCTAAACACACTCTATGTACGTATCCAGTCTCAATGCAAGATAACATACCTAGCACTGCAGATAAGAATGCTAATAATAATTCCCGGTATGTTCCTTGTACTATTACAGGAATTAATTATGTAGTATTATTTCTAGAGTATTTATTTGTGGCAGTAGTAGTAGTAGTTGTAGTAGAATCCCTTGTTATAAAGATTCAACAAGGATCAGGCCAAAAGGAACAGAACGAGACGATGATGTAAATTTTTGGAGAGAGAAGGGAGGAGAAGGTGGATCACTTGTAATGTTGTTTAATGGAAAGGAATGGTAACTGACTGTGTAAGTGAAGTAAAGTAAGGAATGGACCGAAAATTGAGGAATGTAGACCGTGGGAACGACGCTATTACACCTGATGATTTTTTTCTCGACTGGGAAAAAATCGGGTTTCGCCCCCTTTCGCGCTCATAAATAATAATCGGCTATCTCCACTAACTCTTTCTCTATCTCTCTCTCTCTCTCTCGGACGAACCCCCTCAACTTGACTGAAGATGAGGAACCGTCATAATACTATCTGCTCTATGGATTTGACTGGTGCACCAAAGAGACCAGGCTCGATTGTATTATCGTCTCATATATACCTAACTCATCTGTTCTCAGATTCAGCGATCTCCACAGTCCAGTACACAACACACCCTGACTTTGACTTCATTTAAGGATAAAAATCCACCTCACCTCCTACTTTATCTTCGCATACATTGCGCATACAACTCTCTCCTACTATTTAGTATATAGAAAGAGTTGAGGTACTCACATTGAAGCAGACACACTCGATCATCTTATGTAGATAGTTGGTGGTGGTGGTGTACGTTTGGCTACATCACATTAGCCTTACATCAGATTACACACACAGAAGAAGAAGACACTGCAACGTACGTTACACAGTCCGAAAACAAAAACTTGTATTTTCCTATCACATTCCATGTTCTTTGTATAATTCATCTCTAGTTTACCCGATACCAGCCTACCAACTACTACTGATGATGGTGAACTATGAGTTTTGAAGTTTTCTCGGCTCGCACTTTACTAGAGCGCTCACTTTTACCACTGCTACACCTTCTTCTTCTTTCATCCTAGTAGTATGATATTTTGTACCTATCTCTTTAATTTTTCAGGAGTGCTTAGCAAGAACATTTCAATATTTTATATGTACATAGATAGGAATATTTCTGTAGATGCCTGCATCATTTCCACTGAATTATTAAATATCAACTTTATTCTTTCGGTTTACTCAGATTCTATGACTACAACAGTTCCAGCATCCTCTCTCGAATGTACATTTGTGGCCAACAATGTTCAGTAATGCGTTCGCTATGGACAGAGCTATAGTGAATAGAGCTGCACCTGAATATCCGTATAATTAATAATGCTAACACTTGCTACGTGCATTGCATTCATTCAATTGACTTTCCTTGATCCAACAATCATTTCAACCAGTAGACCACACTCAAACAAGTGTTTTTACCTCTACGAAATTATGATAAATCTATCTTATCACACCGTGCTATCTGATATGAAATTTCCTAAGAAAAGTCTCAAAACGTTTGAATCTCATTAACACTCGTACCTCTATAAGATTCCCAACCACAAAATCCCAACATATGCTGGCTGACCTGACGTTGCTCGATCATGTATCTTTTTGGCAGCAGCAATTAGTGCTTAATTTATGCAATACGCGCCAACATGTTTGAAGCTACAACAGAAATAAGTACATAAGAGTAAACCTCATGGGCACTTGTCAAGCCATCTCATTTACTAACTATCACTCTGTGTGAATTAGGTATTACGTATAAACACATTCATAATATCCTGTCTTGTGTCTTTTGTGAAAAACAGACATTAGTGGTTTGTTTCAGTTTTATAAAGTAATCAGGTAACTTTTTGGCTATCTGTAGACCAGTCGCTGGTTATTTCATTTGGAATTAATGCATTTGGCTCACTCTATCAAACGATGCTCTTTGAGTGCATTACATCGCTGAGCACACTCGTACCGTAGACTCGTGGATGAGTAGCCATTAATATTAGTGGACAGCATTTCCCAGAGAAACTATATCCTTCACTAGCTAAACTAACTAACTAAACAGAACAGAACAGGACTTTAATAGGCCAAGATAAATTGACTTTCTTGCATGTTGTCTTAGTGAAAATCAAGTTTTTCATTTCTATTTCTTCTTTGCGAATCGGTAAGGCACACACAAGCAAACGTTTCTCACTCTCCTCATACTATTGTGTAATTCATTCTTATAATACGTGCTAATAGAGACTTACTTAGAGAGGGGAAAAAACTATGAATACTTTAAACAACTCATGCCGCTGATTAAACAACTCAGAATTCAATACTACACAATACAGGCCTGCATTCTTTGTGTTTCTTATGTATGTGTATAAGAATATTCACGCACAAAACGTAAGTAAATATAAATACAGACTTGCTTCATGCCGTAAAACAATACTTCTTTTCCTTATATATATTAGAGGCGGCAAGTACATTTAGGTAATATCATTCAGTTGTTGGACTTCTATCAATGTAACTCTTTTCGAGCGGCAAAGAGAAGTCAAGTCAATTCGTATCCTGAGTTGTGCCCTGCATGAGTCCATTGGTCAATTGTGCATGTTGATCGGTCGGTGCCTCTTTCTCCCTTTTTACTGCTTACAAAAGTATTCCTCACTCGAGTAGCTAGTAGTACAATAAAATCAAGTACGAGCACTTCTGATATGAGACAATCGTTAGAAATACCAAACGAATCTATCTAATCTGATCTACGGTTAAAAGAGGTTCGACTGCTAAGGGTATTTAGAAAGTACAGAAATCTGTACTAGTGATAGCAATTCGTGTACCTCAACTGTAAGCAACGTAACAGCACCGTACATTAAGCCTTTAGCTACATGCATCTAAGAATCCTGCACGTACGACCCTACTATTTACCATTACTACCAGTTTCTTTTGGTGAAGGAAAACGCGGATTTGTATCCACTTACTTAGCGTAGCGTGTGGTTTCCTTTGATTTGGTTGTCCATGCTCAACGTAGTAAAAACATAGGTGCAGTCATGCATAATAAAACTCAATTCATTAACCTGTAATGAGCTACGATGGACCAGAGAGAAGAAATAACTGTGTGCAAGAAGAAACGCAACTCGACTCAGGGGGATATATCAATTTGCTATCCGGCAAGACACACACAGAGAGAAATGAGTTTCAAGTGAGATTTGAGCACGAGTGTATCTCTAGGCAATGATTCTGTTTTTGTTTCCTTTTTAAAGTAGACCCATTACGTACTACTTTCATTAGTGTGCTCTCACATTAACATCTGTGTTGTGCACTACTGAATGAACTGTTTCATTCGAATCGTGTGTTTTAGTCATATTATAATGGATTGTGGAGTAATTGGTCTTACCACTCTCAGACTCGGGAGTCGGCGGCAGTCGATTCTCCTTATTAGGGCTTCCGCTATCTATCATTTGCATTTGCATCTGTATGGTGGAGGCGCCCAGAGCAGACACGCTGTTGGGATTAGTGGTGGAGCAAAATGGCAAATAGGGTTGATAAGTAGGCACGGTGTGTAGGTCAGTCCCACTGCTGAGAATGGCACCGCCAGTCTGAGCGTCACGCTCGCTGCAGTAGAATTGTAAGTCGGGCACGCGCTGCGTCTGTCCTTCCCAAATTGGTGATGGAGTGAGCGGGCAGGCCATTGTCATGATAGCCAGAGCTTCCTCCTTCACGGGAACGTGCTCCTCCATTTCCTGCACTCCCCCACCGAAAACCTTGTAAAAGCCCCGGTGTCTTGCGTGGTAAGGGAACGGGGTGG
>JABASC010005305.1:0-10432 GCA_019776185.1 Plutomurus gul
TAAAAGGAAGGTTCTTTGTTCAATTCTATGTACGTACTTCTGTTCCTTCCAAGAAAAAAACTGCCCAAAGATAGAAAAGTTTTATTTTTGTTTACTTAGTCATTCCTTCAACATTTTTATCTCTTACTGTAGAATTATTTTATTATTTTGCGCAATCCACCCAAACACTAAGACGCGACAACGAAATCTCCAATTCTTACTAGCCACATTCGATCTGTCTTCACTTTTACATGATTATGCAGGTTCACAGTTTCACAATGTTACCATATGATACCTCCCTGCGGGGATCGTGGGCAGATTAATTCACGAGAAAACATCTTAGCAATATGTTTCATCCACTATAAAAACACAAAGTTCGTCTTCGTTTTCCATCATTTCTCTTCGAATCGTTTCAGTTACAGTTTGAAAAATCTCCAGAAAAGAAATCATGAAAAATATTTTTTTTATCTGTATTGCCGTACAAATTGCACTTGCTGCTTTTGCTGCAGCTCAGGTAAAATTTTCACACACTTTTTCTGAAAAACTACCTACATCGACGCATTCATATAATAAAAACTTAATTTTGTTCTTGAACACAGATAACATTTACAAGAGAATGGGTCACAGGCAAGCGTTCATTGCCACCAGGCAGAAAGGTGATTTTAAAAGAAGAGCACGGGTGGTGCAGCAGAAGCTTCATTCCAGTAATAGAGTACTTAGTAGAGGTATTAATCAATATGTTAACAATTTCAATACAATTACATTTTCCATCAATTAATCTTCAGTAAAGACAAATAATATCTTTAGTTAAAATTTATCTTTTGTGCATTTAATTTGTTATAATATCTAAAATATATTAATAAAAACAGTATCTTATTTGGATTTTTTGAATTACAGGAGGAGAGAATTCGTAAGCACGAGTGTGGACCACATCTAAAAATCACAATTCCGAAGGTCCTCCCATGGGGTAGGCCCTCCCATTTGGAAGAGATTCCAAGAACTATGACTGTGGACAAAGAGGAGGATTTGCAGTATGACGCTGACATCCTGACTCCGAAGTCTCTCTAACGAGCACATTTACTCAAATTTCATTGTGAATAATTAAACAGCTTTGGGGAAACGTTGATACTACGCATATGATCCGTGGTACTCGCACTGGGCACAGATCATGTAGAACGTACCAATAACTAAATATAACCACAAGTATGTATTAGTCAACAAAAAGTAATAATACAAAGTAATACTAAATGTAGTCTTATTGTCGGCACAGTTAAGTTTAAGCTTTTAATGGTTTTACTTCGAATGTTGAAGAGATTCGCCATCAGCAGCAGAGTTTGGAAATTCGAGTGGTACAGAAGTTTTGATATCTTTAATAGTAGTTTATTACGTCCTCACAGTGTATTGCAATTGCAAAAATCACTATTATATAAATAGGTACTGCATTGAATAAAGTGCACATTTAATTTTTCCCATCAAATGAGTTACGACATACAAGTCAATTTAATCAGACTTGTATTGGTTAATAGCATAATTAGTTTTAAACAACCTTGGTTATGTATGCACTGGTATTAAATGTGCTGAATTGCACACATAGAATGTTCTGCCCTATCCACCACATAACTAACCGAAAATATTAGTTGTATTGTAAGCTACAAAATATTAATGATGGTACGTACACATTTACATTACGTCGTACATTGCAAAGTGTTTCCCAACCAGTTCTGTGTCCTCTAAAACTATGGCATGCATTTGAACGAAGTTGTGAAAGCATTACAATTTAGCAAAATTAGAAGTGTTCCATTCGTCTGTGCTATAATGGAAAGGCTAATTAAATAAACACAATTTACAATGTCAATGATGTACTCGTTTCAGATGTATATGAAAAATTTATGCACCTAATAAAGTAGCGAAAAGCATTACGTGAATTATGAATAAGTATGTCCTCAAAATTTGTAGTTTTTACTCTTTCTTTTCAGTAAGCATTCAAAATCTGACATTTATTCGAGTAAGGAATTCATACCTAAATACAGGGATCAACTGAGAAAAACTAGCTACCTATCCATGCAGTAAACAAATTTTGAGCCTTCCTATGACGGTATATGCTCTTAGGAGATAAATTGGTTCAACTAGTTTATGTGAATATTGCAATTTCACGAGGTTTCATTCAATATTTTATCTAGAATTCATACTGTACAATTTTTTGAGAAGCAAAAATTCTAATTTATGCGAAAATCATTTAAAGCAGGTTTCTGTAACATGGCTTAAATTTTACCATGTTTGAATAACACAAGCTGTTTCTTTATCTACACAGTAATAATTGTGGAGACATAGTCTGAGTGAGTTATATTCCAATTACAAATTTCTGGTTGTGAACTTGTTTGTTCGTCTTATGTAAAATAAAGTATTACAGACTTGATGCTGGTGAGTGTGTGCATTGAATTGTAAAATTGAATAGTAAAACGACAGACAGTGTGAAAATGTTTTCTCCGCTACGCTTTCCCAAATTTCCTAAGTTTTCCTTTTTACCTCGCAAGTTTCATGCCCTTGAAGAGCTCAAGAGTTCAGTTTAAGGATTCGTTTGCAATTTTGCATACTACTAAAGGAGTTCGGTTCTATTTTTCTGATCCTTGATTTTAGAAAGCGCGTTTGATTGAGTGTACATACTTGAAATTTTCTGTAGGGCTAGAAGAAACCGTTATATTTAAATTAGTAAAAATTTGTAACAAAACACTAAAGACAGGGAAAGTGGATTCTGCCGATATGGACGCAGCAACAATGCACACTATAAAACTGAAACTAAATATTGGGCAAGTGATTTTGACGATCCATAAAACGCGTATCGCTCTTAGGGGAGGATTGAGGTCTTCGAGAACGTGACACTGTTAAGCGGGGAAGGGTCTGGGTTCACAAAAGTGTCACGTAACACTTTTATTTATGAAAATTTCCAATTCGTGTCATATTCTTTTTGGGGGTAACTGCAACATGAATTTACTGGCGTGACTTTAATCATTATGATATTGTAATGTAGTGGGAACACGCTTGTAGTGTCTTCAGCTTCTCGTACGAATTTCTTTCCTAATCAATTCGTCAGTTCATGTAAAATATCGTGTGTCGCTTTACTTATTATTACGGCTTAAGAGTGCATGTGCACATATCGTAGGTAATCGACATTCACTTCAGACTTCTAATAGCAAAAAGAAACACAGATTCTACTCAATCACCAAGTGTGGTTTTCCTAGTTGACGACCACACATATTTCCTGCAAACAATCGCATTATTGAGGATTGTCCTCCTATGTAGGTATACAAGTAGGTACACATTTCATATAAAAACTCCAGTTCTCAATGTTAATTTAATCATTGTATTGCCGACCATGATGGCTTTAACTTGAAATCTCTCTCTGTTTGAATAAAGAAACTCTCGAAGCTACTTCACCCAAGTAAGCAACGTTCGACCTTTCTTTGTCATGCATTTGCCCAGATCTCAGATTTTGTGAACCCCACTAATTGCGTAAATTTCCGTTTGGTTTGCATACACAAAATGGCCCTTCGAGTCTGATGGGAGGCTCTCTGGGCTTCATGAATGTGCCTTTCTTCCCCTTTTAGATACTGCAGCATTGGACACAGCGACTTGAGCAATCTTCTGGGTATGTTAAAACGAAACTCTAACTTCTCTCTTTCTCTATCCACTCTTCCAGACAGGACTCGTGTCTAGTCTAATTCTGTCCAAAACACAAGTTTCTCCGGCCCTCGTTGGCACGGTAGGGATAAACACCTTCGTACACATTTCTGAATTTTTAACACACTTTCTTTTGAAGTGCCCACAGTGGCCACAGTAAAGATAAAAGTTCCAAGTAAATTCACATAATCTACGAAATGTACTATACACATACACACATTGCCAAGGCACAGGAGTCATCTCTAGAGCTTTGGTGATTAAAACAAAGTATGAAATGCTACAGTAGGGAGGAAAAAGATCGACGATAAAACCACATTATCAAGCATTGAACTAGCCACTACAAGTAATCCTTTTTTTACTGATTGTTAGTTACCACTTCAGACCTGTTTATGTTATTTGGGTATGAAGTCATACCGATACCGTGTTTACGTATCTGAACCTATTTGTGTTAATTTGGTAGTCTATTCCAACTAATAATTTCTTTAAATTATTTACGTATTAAGGTCCACTCGTGTTACATGGCACCTAGTTATAACGTTTTAGATTCCCCTCAATAGTCTCATTAACGCAAGCCCACCTACCGATGCGAACCTACATGTGTGTAGGTTCGCACCGTGCGACAACGTTGTAGGTCTCTCTATGTTTTGTGTAGCGTATCTAGGACCACTTGTGTCACATGGGCACCTCCATATAACTTTGTGGGTTACTCCCAATTGTTTTACGCATCCAACCCACTCGCTTTACTTGAGTATTATATTTAAACGTTATAGTTCCTTTTCAATTAAATCACGTATACAGGCCCACTCGTATTACTTGGCCGTAGCGTTTTAACGTTATAATTCTTTTCCAATTGAGGTACGTATCTGGGCCCACTTGTAATACTTGGGCACTATGTGAGAACGTTTAATTTCATTCGCGTTTCTTGGGCATCGAATTTTTTTATTGAATGATTAAAGTCAAGAGAACTAAAGGAGAAAACCATAGTTCAATACGAGTACGAACTCATTTTCAACGATTTTCCTTATTTAGTGGTGTGGTTCTATTAGCAAGAATCCAACAAGGAAAAAGCAAAGGTATTTCTCCATGGTGTCGAAGGTAGCCCTCGACATTTCGTTTCCTCCGCCGATAAATATGTCACTGTCTCATCGACACATGCAAAAAGTAAGGATAAAAAGTACATGTCATGCGATTTGATAGATACAAGTAAATAAATAGAAATTCATAAATGAGAGAATCACTCCATTAGCATCCTCACATCCTTGTCGTAGGAACAGACAATTTCCCGTTAATTTGCATACAAGAAATAAACGTGAACGTCACGGTTACCAGTTAACCATTGTTGAATTCTCTAGTATTGCATCACCTCGCGATAGGATTCTCTGCCTTACATATATCACCTTTATAGATTGCTCAAGCCTATCTGCCGTGCAGTATCAACGCCAAAGAAAGCAGCCATCATAAAAATGCACGTCAAATCTCCTTCCGAGCGCACAACAAATGCGCTGACACGAAGCTGCTGGTAACAAGAGAGTAATACATAAACGAGTGTAAAGAATTGTTACTTAATAGAATCCCTAGCACACAGGGATCCCCTCGAATAGCCCCATTGAAATGGGTACGCTCCTAACTGCTGCATATCACTTTAGTCTGCGACTGGTATTACTGACCACAAACGAAATTTAACAGTCAGAGGGTAGAAGCCCGTCCGGCCACAGGTTGTTTTGGTCGATCAAAATGTCAATGGTTAAGGTATTAGAATTGAGAGGATTAACTATACTAACACTTACTGTTTTACGATAAATTGATAGTTCCTCTCAATAAAGATGATTTTTTTGTGATCGTGAATACACACAGAATTAGTTTAACCGCACAACTTAACAGAACTTCCACTAGTAACACAGTAGCTGACATCAGCTCAAATAATTTCCGAATGACGATGGTTTATTCATGAGACTCAGTTTAGATTTATCTTAAAGGGTATATCGGAATTATCCACCTTGCCGTTTGATTCTGTTGTCCCTCTGTGAGAGAACAATACAAAAAGAAAACCTATGGGACTTATATTATAAGTAATAAATCAAAGAATAAAAGTGTAATTCACAAAAATATTCTTTCTTCAGCTGACTCAGTAATGGAAACTATTTAATCAGAGTTCGTGTTTTCCCAGCTATTCTTATTTTGACCGAATGGTTCAGATCTCAATTGAAAATATTGACGTGCCGGGAATAAATATCAATTTGTACGTATTTTTAAATTTTGCGTTACGTAACTTAGGAGGGTGGGCCCTTTTTGAAATGTTACTGTGCTTTAGAGTGGCGGGGGTCTAAGAATCCGGAAAAAATCGTTACATGTTTTATAGATAGTCCCTTTGAGGTCTCAGTGTTACCAGCCCCTCTATCTGTCTGACTACCTAAAAGTGGGGGTCTACGCGTGTAGAATTTCCACAGCAAGAATTGGGTATTATGTAAAATGATTTAACATAATTCCTAAATGTTAACATTTTGTTAGTACACATGATTGGGAGTGTAAATGCTCATTTCCATCTAAATTTATACTTTTTTCCATAGTTTATAATTGGAAATGACGGCGTAAGCTACAAAAAGAGGAGATGAAATTCCCAGCTTTTAGGTTTTTCAAGGACCATCAACCCATTTGGAGATCCAATTAGACACACAAAAGCAAGATATACATATATACACCGAGGAAAGTTATCAGTTTTTGGTGCATTTGGAAACAATATTTATGAATTTTTCCATTTCTGGATTGCAAAACCTGTACATTTTTAAACTCACAGATTTTTACTATTTGATAAAGATTTGTTCTAGCCCTACAGAAAATTTCATGTGTGTACACTCAATCTACCACGCTTTATTCTAAATCAAGTGTCGGGAAAATAGAACCGCACAGCTTCAGTAAGAACATCAACTTTATGTTAATTCGTTTCTCAGCACAGAAGCTTGAGAAACTAAATAATTACTTCGTTCAATAAGACCACAGGTTCTCTTTGAGAAAATTCCTAAACAGTACAAATCTTTAGTTTCCTTCTGATAAATTTCCTAACTAGGTGGTAGTTCTAAACTACTTCGAGGCAAAAAGTTGATGTGGAGTGTAATTGATAGGAAGTTTTACAAGTTGTTGACAGGATTTACTATAGATGGTGCACACATAGCGTCTACAACAATGCATCCACTACCACTAGTAGTGTGATTCCGCAATCCATTTTCAGAATAGATGGGTTCCACGATGACTTATTCGATCGACATTTAGCTGTGTACATCTTTGGATATAATATAATTCGTTGGAGTTATCTTTTGTTGGTACACACCATTACTGACTTCCATTAAATCCTTCCGTCAGATAAACCTCTGAACAAATGAAAGTCCTTCAGAAGAATGTACCCAAATTTTACGTTTAATATTTCTACTGTAATATTTAATCCAATTAAATGACAATTACGGAATTAGCTTGTATTAAAATGTTAAAAGTTCAGTAAAGTTATATAATTCTGCCAGATATACAAAAATTATGTAATGACTAAACTAACAAGAATACCAGTAACTCATATTTACCGACCCTGCAAATAGGTTTGCATTGCTATCTGAAAAAATGCATTGAAAAAATGATCACTCATAAATGAATGTCAATTAAGTGCACATATTTATGAATTTTACAACCACAAAGAAACTGTATTTAATATTGGTAGTCTGAATAATTCGCCAAAGAATTTCATCAAACGTGTAGACAGAGATTCCCACTTTAGAAGTGAAACAATAATCTTTTTTACAAAGTAGGTGGCTCCTTCGGATAAGTATAGTCTGTTGTACTGGATTTAAAGCAAATCCTACATGTCGCACCACGTGGTAACAGTATAGCGAAGTACGTGCTCAGTATTCAATATAGTAATGAGCGAGTTGGATTCGTGTGGAACAAAGTAAAACTGTTTGAAATCAGGTTCAAACAATGGATTGTGCGGAAGTCAAAGAAGATGAAATGATTTATTCCTTCAGACCTACAGAAACACAGTAAATGAAGTGATGCAATATATTCTACACACAACCGCAATCACAAGTAAGCCGAGGCAACCAGAACCAAGTGAAGCGAAAGCATAAAAGAAAGTGGAAGAAAGATGAACACATCATTGCTTGCTTACACTCCACCATCAACTTACAACACACGCACACACACATGCCTAGATATATTATACGTACTACTTATTTGTTTTAGCACAGTCGAGAATAGGAAGGCGCTTTCATTCGGCTTTCTAAGGTCTTGCACCGGGGAAAGGGGAGTCTTGTTTCTCTAATCGTTTTCAATTTGCTCTGTTCTAAATCAATACTTCGTGAAATCAATATCAATACTATCTAACCCTTTCTGCCAACAGGGCAATGATGAGAATAATCAAGGCTTATTGGCCATATTCGGCAGCCCCATCATCGCTTCTTCCTCAACACAAAGTCCAACAGAAAAATAATCCTAATATTAACATCACTTATCACATCTAATTTGTATTTTTTATGAAAATGTTTTATTTGACATTTTTCTTAGTAAAGATACTTAAGATAGATGGTAGGATTAACTTAATGGTTGAATTTCGTAGAATAACTACAAAATGAACCAAAGTTGAGGTAATTACTGATGATAACTTTTAACAATACATACCTATATATTCAATTCAGTGATAAGAATACTTTGAACTAGATTTGAAGCTTACAGTTTAAAACGTCGTTGAATTCAGATATTCGCTTCACCTATTTTTGCGTTAATATTTTAGGAGAATATCTGTGCTACATTTTGGAACCGATTTGATGATTCCAATGATTGTAAACAATGCAGACAGTGGGTTAGCCTGGGGTTTGGGCTTAGTAGGAAAAGTTCAATCTTACGCATGTTAATTTAAACCCTCCTCCTAACCTTTCTTTGATAAGAACGATTTCTGTACTTGACAATTTGCATCTTTGTCAAATTCTGCCCCTTCCCCCCTTTACGCATGCCCAATAATGGTACTGATTGAATTCTACTGACTGCGAATGCTTGTACAATGATGTTATTATTAGTAATTTCTTGTGTAAGTAAATATATTGGCAATTCGCTTGTAAAACGTTAATTTTCTTTCGGATCAAATCGATTCGATTTTGGTGGATGGTTTGTGCACTTTGCTTTATTACAAAACGTTGAATCGGCGAAGTCTAATTGAAGACATCCATTTCATCCATTTTACTATTCAACCAATGCACATTCAATCGTAGCTTTGGTTGTTATGCAAGTATGCTGTAGCAGCAGAATATTATCTGACAAGTGAAACCTCACATAAGCCGGTATACTCCTCAAGTGTTTGTCATCCACAGTAAGGGGGGCTGGAATACTTGTCTTTACACTTATTTCACATGATCTTGCCAATAATATTAAATATTAATTTTTCCTTCAGAATAGGTTTAGACATATTTCCAATGAAAATTTTTTAAAAGACATTAGCATCGTAGTCCCTGTATGTACACACGAATCATTAAACGTAAAAAGACTCAAATATGTTACGGAAATATGAAAGTCATCCATATATTTATTTATCCCTGTATTTAAAAAAATCAACTCTAAAATTCCTTCCATTCAATAATTTCAAAATTGCCTTTAGGAGTAGGAAATCCGTATAACAATATTACATGAGCACCACCTTAAGTAAGTTGAGATCGAGTGGATAGAGTAAGATAGACTGAATCTTACAATAGAGGTAGGAAAGAGTCTCTAATAATATGGTCCAATTTAGTTTACAAACTACCTAGTGAAATAGTTTGGTGGCAATAGAAATCTTGCGTAGGATTAGATTAAGCAAGAGTTATCCCTCGTTTATTCGCCGAATGACATGCTCTCCAAATATTCGTTGTGTGTCTGCAGAGCAGAAGTGGTGGTCGGTGGAAAGAAAATATTTCCTATAACTAGTGAGTGATCAGTCTACGAGCCTGCTGACATTCTCAATTAATCAAAGTAATTAACACGAACGAGGCTTGCAAGGAAACGTGACGCAGAGTTAAAAGAGCGCATCAGTGTTGTAACCACAACTCCTGCAGTCATAATTCATATATATATATATATATATATATAGTTCGGTTCTCCATATAAATCATTCCTACATTCCATCCAATAATGCACTTTTAACAAAACATATAATGAAAACTTCTTGATTTACTGCCTTCAGGCTCTGAATGACTTCAGTTTCAAATATCAATGCTCTCTCAACTAAAACAAAACCGAATCTCCTTCAAAACCTCCTGCGATGTTCTAGGAATCCTTAAAAAGTATATTTCCCCAAAGCTCACATTGTAGTATTTGCATTTTTAAAACCAGAATGTGATATCCTCAAGTTTAATCTCGTCATTTGCTTGAGTAATAACGAAAGCTCTCAATCGCCAGTGCCGGTTGCAATCGTTTAAGACAAATAAGTATTCAAAGAATTCAAAATGAACCAGGAAATGCAGCAAGTTTATTGTAATAATGTTTTGACATAGACAATAAAATATTAACCATCCCAAAAGAATGTGGGTGTTACGCAACCGACTATACAAAAATTTTTATACTCCGCATTACGAAGCACAAATCTAATATATAAAGCCTCTTTCCAATTTTAGTTCATCAAGTAAGCCTTTGGCCGCAGTTAGCTGTTGTAGAAGACTTAGTCATAGAAGACTCGAGTTTCTCACTACTACACGGACAACAAGAATTCGACACCGAACTACAGAATAGAAATGTAAGTTTACTTTGATTTAACTTTAACTTTTTAAGG
>JABASC010005306.1:0-10428 GCA_019776185.1 Plutomurus gul
AAATCATGTGATTGTAATAACGTATGTATATTCAGAAATTCTTCCACTGTGGATAAATATTTTCAACCAATTTGCTGTAACAATTCAATTGTTAGAAGACATCTTGAACCCAGGCTTTAGATCTAAATAAGTCGGTTGGACAATGTTGTAACTTTAAGAAAATTTTGTCCCGAACTTAACACTTTGCTCAGCCTTTCAGTTGCGTAGCGCCCATCCCATCCCCATCCCAGGGTAAGAAATTTCACTACAAAAGTTTATGCAACTTGAATATATATTTGGGAGTTCAAATTAGGATACGAATAATCTTTGTTCACGTAATGGAATACAGACCGTTCCAACACGAATGAGTGCCTGTATCGTGCGAAAGCAGTAATTAAATTAAAATATATTCAATTGCTGCCGCTTTCCGCATTCATTGCTACTGTCGCTTGATATAGGCACTCGGTTGGGCGTAACGGTCTAATGGACTTTGTTCAAATCATTCTGTCTGTGTACGATGGCGCTTTTAGATTGGATTTACATACTTTTTCGTTGCCATTTTTGGCACCGATAAAATATGTACTTTCTATGAATTCTTTCTGAAAATGTTTCGGTTTTACGGTCGAAGCATTTTACCAAGCTAAACACTCCCCATCGGAAATCTGAAGCTACTGCAGCCTTTATCCGCTTCAATTCATTTGATTATCGATAAAATACATCTATTTTAAAACAAAGCTAACTATTTGAGGAGATAATGAGACAATTGCTGCAATGAAGGATTCCCATTGAATCACACCATATTAAATTCAAAACTGCATAATTTAATACAGTATAGATAAAAACAGTTAAATAAGGTATTAAATAAATAACAGAAATCGAACCCCCGGTTCTGTATCTCTAACTTTTAAAAATAAATAAACTTTTACAATTTCTTTTGTAGGAGAGACCTCTGAGTAATCGAGCGAAATGATGAAGCCTGACTTTTCTACCCTGTGCACTAGAATAGAATGCAGAAAACCTCCACACGGAAACCATTTCACCACTTCATTTGCTCTGATTGTTCACAAAAGTGACATGTAGCCATCTAATTGGTTTCCTACAATGAATTATGATCCTACCACAGGATAGATTTCCTTGCAGTTTTTGGTTTTTTGCCGTGTAGAAAGTCGTCGTGTCTACTGGCAGTAGGCAAACCGCAGAAAACGAAATAAAAGAACATCATTCACGTCATCGCCGTCACAATACATGCTGCCTGCTACTAATAATTACCGTGATGTGGCCAAAACAGAATCCTGACTCAAGAAGCTTCCAACGAACTCAGCAGCAAATGAATGAAGGAAACAAACCACAACCCATAACAGCAGCAAGAAAAGTGCAAAATTCATATAGCAAACTGTAGTGGTAATGGCAGAAACGCTATACAGCGACAACAGTAGAGTCTACTCTCCACGACGGTAGGTTATGGTAATAATAAGTAATAGAAATCGTTCTCGCTGTGCTGTTAATGGTCATAGAGCCCAGTGGGGTATAATAATGTTAGTGTGAGATGCGAGATTATGAGTGCTGTCCATTAGGCGTTTACTTTGGCTTAATTCGCTCTATTATTGAAGTGGTCTCATCCTTCATTTAATTTTGTTACTTCCATTAGAGAACACAACAAAACATGTCATTACCATCCAATTGCATTACTACTACCACCACTTCACTTTACAAGATAATCCCATTCTCCCACTAAAAACACACTACACACAATCTAGTATGACACATCCAAATATTAGTACGTGTAAGCCGTCAACCTTACAGCACCACACAAGTCTATTATTATATCTGCTATCCATCTGAACGAGTTCCCGTTTTCTCTCTCTCTCTCTCTCTCTCTGCGACTACAATTTCCTTGCAATCCATCTTGTCAGATCACAAAACCTCTCATGTTCTCTCATCTACTAGAGCTCTGCAGCTATAAATCGCATTTTATTTCATTTTATTCGCCTCACAATAAAGGACAACAACTTCGAGAACTCGGTATTATATTGAGAAGCGATATGTGAGCAGACAGACTCGCTGTGGTGCAACTCTACACACTGTACAGATAAAAGAAGATAACAATGGTGGGTAGAACTGTTGAGTTCGCCTTTGCTGTTATTCTGTTCTGTCGAATGAGGAGGATGAGCTATGGTTCGTGATCTTGTACGTATCCGTAGATACAAACGAACAGGCATCTCTATCACTTCATAGTTTCCATGGACAGCAAACAAAATATATATGAATAGTCAATTCATTCCTTCTGTTCGATTCAATGCGCCGTCCTTTGTCAAAGAAATCCAACTTGAACTAATACGTACGCTACACTTCTTGCTTATGCACTTTTTATGATAATAATAAATAATTTGATGATGATGTTCCATATCATTCATCCATATAGTGCCATTTGCACAGTCCAGACTGCGATACGAATAGAGCAATGTTGATTTGACTGCCACCATAGATCATTTTACTGCGTACCAGAGGATTGCGTTGAACTCTAGTGTTGCATTGTAATGTAACGCGTATTCTTATCTGGGCTCATATCGCACTACTACACAAAATGCAGTCACAGTTCAAGCATAATCACATTTCTGTCAATGCAAATACTGTCTGTACGTACTGTACAGTCTTTCAGTGCATTCTTTACCTGTGTACTCCTAATACATGCACACATGGTCAATTATTCTTGTACTTACAGGTACAGTCACACATGTGAGTAATATCATTTCTAGTATTACTCTTGAGCAAATCGTATTGAATATGAGCTGATAATAATATTAGAGAGAGAGAGAGAGAGAGGCGCACCCATCGTTATCAGATAGTAGGAATCTCGAAGCCAAGTCAGTGTCATGCTAGTCATCTCAGCTGGATGGGCACAGTAATAATCATCATCTTTAATGTATTTTCTACGGTGCAACAATAAATACAGTATATAATGTATTATACAGAAGAAACTACGTTGAATCTCCTCTAAAACCCTTACACCATCAGATTATACCATAAGATTCTAGACAATGAACAATCAAGGAATGCTTAATAAAAGAATGGTTTGTAGTACACTCGACAAGTTAACAATAACTTCTATAGACTAAACTATAGATTATAAAAGGTGTACTGCAATGTAAAAACTGCTATAAATGTATGTACTTTATATTATGCAGATCTAATAATACGTGTACTGTACTGCTACAAGTACTTAACTTGTATATACGAACTTTGAGAGATAGTCATCTATAACATTTATTATATATTACATTACATTGCGTGAGTGGGTAGACTGCTAATCGTAAGTACATATCTGTCTGAACATTGTAGCGTTCGTGTGTCTTGTCTTGTCTGTTTTCTTAGCACACGAGTTAAATTAATCATCCGCAAATACTTACTTGTCAAGATTTCAGAGCTTGAATCGCTTCTCCGACCAGCCACCATTTTCTAGTACTGCTTTAACACACTGGCCTGTCTCTACCTCAAATTCACAGAAGAGAGTCCTGCCAACACCGCGTACACGGACTACACTTTTCTATCGTCAATCAGATTTTTTTCTCTCGTCTCCAATGTACGATTGATGTATTTATGTATAAGAAATTGTCGGTTCAATGAGTATGTAACTTGACTTGAACGTTGGAGATTTTCGCTTTGATCATCCCTCAATATTCACTTTCTTAGCTTATGATTGGCATTATTGTTTACAATTTAGTCTCTAATGGTCCATACAGTCAATCAATCATGTAAAACAAAATAAAGTTTCTTTTCAAAATTGAAATTCTATTGTCTTCTGGTCGTAGTAATGTTTTAAGGGAATGTAGAATGTATAAGTAGAGAGAGAGAGAGACAGACTAGTACCTTGTAGATTTAAGTAGATATAATCAATTTTAATATGCTCGTACGTCCACAGATTCGCTGTTGGGTTATGAATTTTAAGCCCTTAACGGAAATGACTCAAACCTTCCCAAAGTATGAACTCCTCATTAAAATGTCAGTAAAACAATATAAAACTAGCCACAAAGCCACATAAGGAGGATTCCCACATAAAGCGAATGGAAATTAATTTATTTTCATTGTACCTTTCGTCTAGTGTACAATTAGACGTGCCAGAAGATTTATTGTTTGGCAGATGAGTTGATTTAACCTTTTATTGACCCTGTATAGACCGGGGGTAATTGGGATACACGGAGAATAAAGCTAACAGAGTCTACAGTTCTTAAATTAAATTAAGTCGAATGTTGTTGTTGGGCGTGATATGTTCAAGTAGTGAAAACGTAAAGAAAGTGAAATAGTACAGATAAAAGTAAACCCACTCATTTATATTTCTTTTCTTATCTATCTGCAAACGTGCACACAAAAGATATTAGTAAGTAGTACCTGCCCTGAATGTATAAAATTTCTATTCTACTCACTTCCACGCGTGGAAACTTCATAAAGCCGAGTTCTATAGTCAGTCTCTATAGTCGTTGTTAGTCCGCCTTAACATTTCCGAAAAGATATTTTATTGACCCTCACAAATTACAACCACTATGTACGTGCCTTGCATTTTCGATGAGAAAAACATGAGGTATCTTATTACGAAGTTGGTGTAAAGAGCACTGGATTGGTGTGAAATTTTTATTAGATATCTCTAGCTAAGGCTAATGTGAATGTGAGTGGACTATGGGAAAAGAAGGAAAGGAACTGGTAACCCAAAAGTCTAGAGGAGCGACTAGAGAGTGAGAAAGGATTTTTAGTCTGCTATAGAATCGAGATCGCGTGTAAGAACTTAATTTATCTTCGGGAAGAAAAGAGAAATATATAGAATAAATAAATGTAGCGTGGTGGTGGTGTGGTTGTGTAGCGAGTATTCGGGGCTGTGTAGTAGAAGTGAGTGGACTGGGAGAGTGTCCGTGACAGAGCCGAGCGCGAGTACAGATTGGTCTGAGTGCACGGAGAGTTGAAGGGGCGTTCTCTTCGATTTTTTTCCACACCACCTTTTCACACCTGGCTCAGTTCTCTGGCATGGCTATCACCAGTTTTTGTCGTGGATAAAAAACTGTCTTTTATACTGAAGGAGATAGCAATTATTCTGATAGAGCGGCAGGAGGCCGTGCTTACCTTTCCATCAAATCAGGAATAAAATGGCCTACCCTCTAGTTTCAACATGGTCTCCCTCGCACCTTCACAGCCAACTTACATGGAAAGACTAAGCGTCAAACTACATCGCTGTTTGTTGTACTTATCTGTATTATGGAAGTTGAGCAAATCGCTCATTCTTTTCACCAACTCTTCACAAATGGAATTCGCAACTTGCTCATATTTCATCCTGGTCGCAGCGTGAGAGCCATCAAACCTACCGAGTCAGCCTCAAAATTCACACCACCTTGTCATATTCACGTACTTTGGTTTTATTCGCGTTTTTTTATCCTCCTCGATGTGTTCTTATAAAATTATAATGTAGTTCCCTTGTTGTTGTTGTAGTAGTAGCAGTGAGAGACACTCTCATATATTTCTATCGTGTTCCATTCCTTCTCTGGCTCGTATAATAAAATCGTAAATTCTATTCGACTGGGTGGACTGGCGGAGCAGGAACCCGAGAAACTGTACGCACTCTTTGCCTACGAAAATAAAGAAGTAGACACTTAATACACAGAGACTTTAAAGCACATAATCCCCACGAGTAAGAGGAACGATGTGCATGGTGCTCTGTGGCTGCTAGTAGCTGCAAGATAAGAGATGATTATTTACGCTGCATCACAATTACTCAGATGTCTGATGTCTCAACTGGTAATAATCACATTTTTTCCCTGCCAAGAAGAATGCAATTGGGCAACGTAAATAATAATTTGATTATAGGAGACCTAATGCTATGCAACAACTTGGCTGACTTACAAGATCGTGTTATGTTCACTACCATTTTCAATTTTTCAACCACAACCACTGCCAACTAATAACAATACGCTGTAAATAATCCGTGCAACAGATACTACACAACAGTAAAGGAGATGCAAATTTTTATGAAAATATTATTTACATGCAGAAATGTAAATATATGAGGTAGTCGTCTGAATTAAGTCAATTGCATTCATAACGTGTTTGGGATTGGTAGTTGATAGCTGCGTGAGAAAGACAATGACTCCCTGAGAATTATTTATTATGAGCCAGGGTGAGAAACTACAAATTGTACAAGGGAGATGGAACACGCTTGGATGTTTTGTCACAACTAGAACTTTTATTGAGCTTCTGCTAGTCTCCTCCAGATTTTTATGCTCCTTATCTGCAATGTAATCTGGAAGGACACACAAGAACCATATTGGAATTCAAGGCAGGGTGATGGACAAAATGTATAATGGATACAGTGTGTACATTGGTGTACCTAATTAGTACGCATGTGCTAGATACCATTGCTAGTGTAATGCATTTTTAAATGAGAAGAAGAAGACAAGAAGATTGTTAATTGCCTTTAATAGTTAGAAATTGACTCAATTCTTGTCAATTGGACGGACGATAGGAATCAATTGGTTTCTACTATTTATCATTGGAAACTAACAACTTTTCCACAAAGGTTTACAACATTTTTATATGTATTTGTCACGATTAACTTTCATCTGGTCTTTATGATGCCTTTTCCATCAACGTCTCACTCAATACGACTTGTAAAGAACTTTTCATTTTCTCCCCTTCTGTAGGATTATGAGCACGTGTATAACTAGCGTAGAGAGATTTCACTGGTAATTAATCTGACACATCTGTTTGCACAAAAGTAGATGCATAAATAGTACAGAACAATGTAGTGTTCAATGTTTCCATACTCATTCTAAACTGGACAAAAAATGGTCTGCACATCATATCTAAGTATTACAGCTAAGTGCCCAGTGATTACAAAAAACAAATTGATATCTACTTGTAAATGTTAATAAATTATTGAAAAAATTACGGAGATTCAAATGGAGTTTGTGCAAACCAAATTTTCAATTGTTCCAGAACTAATGAAGTGGTTCAGGTACCATGATGGTTACGATTACGATTGTTCCATCATATCCCTATCAGTAGTACTTAAAGAGAAGTCAACATAGCTTACACCCAGGATATTGGTGTAGGTCGCAAGGATTTTATATATTACCACAGGACCGCGAGCTATATACAAAATCGGCTGATAACTTTTGGCCAAAAATCAGTATATTTGCTGCAATTCAAATCAAGAGTTTGCTACAGGTCTAAATATTCGGAAAAAATGTCATTTTCTTTAAACCTGCCCTAACCCGGATTTGTGCATTTTTCTGCATTTCCTCTCCAGCATGGGATCCATGAATAGCATTTATAACATAATACTTATTCCCATGTTTGAGCAGAAACACCTAAGCTTAAAAAACTGCAGAAGTTTTTCCAATCACGAATGAAAATACGCGTTCTTATTTTTGAAACGGAGTGTCCCATGCAGTTACTTCAAAATTTGAAAACCCTTGGTAAACATAAATTCGTACACGATATTTTAGTATTAGACCTTTAATAAATTCACCATTTTACCAGTTATTTCTGCTTGCATTGTATTTAACAAAGATTATACACCAAAATGGATCCACACTCAAAACATTTGTGCTACATTTTTTAATTTGTGCTTACTCGGGTTAGTGCATATATAAGTACACATTAAAGAATTTCAATTCAGCTACTTTTACTAATAAGTAAGTAAAAGGAGCCTCTAGATCCACATTTTTTGCGCAAGGTACTGCAACGCAGTGAGAGTGAGTGAACCCGCTCTTATATAAAAATCGAAAATGTTTATTTTATCGTGCAGGAGCAACTGAATTTTGAACAGTATATAAATTCTGAATACAAAATCGGACGAGATGATTAGTTTGAAATTACATTACTTAAACCGCTAAAAGCAACACATTCTCATGCTCCTAATGAAATGACCATAATAACTTCTTTTGAATTAAAGAATAATCATGAATTGCAGATTTCCTTTCTACCATTACCGACACTCCATACAAACTTATGCCTTCAAATTAGAGTGACTTGTGCAATCATATATCTATATACTTAGGTTAAATGAAGACTTACAATCAGAGCCGCCCCATAACAAAATTACTGCACTGCCAGTAGAGTGAAATAAATAAAATAAATAAGTAAATGCACATGCCTTTAGCCGACTAAAAGCTCATCGTACTCTCCACTGAACCAAAGAGGACATAATATATATTATGCTATGCTGTATGTATATACGAGTGTGACCGAAATAGAACATCTGGAAAAATAGTCGGGGGTCCGCTGAGATTCTGGATGATATCCCATAGTGAAATGGAATGGACTCAACTGTACTGAACTGCAGGATATCAGTGAGGTGATAATAAGAACATTCACAACAGAATACTACAAAGTACACTGCTATCAGGCTATCACAGACATACCAAACTTATTGCTTTTCCTTTGCCTTTATTTATTTATAACGGAATCGGATTGGAAATCATCACATCTCATTTATTGTCTACCTATTTTATTTTTACATGGGAGTTCGTCTTCCTCGCATAAAACATATAGTATATAGCATAATATAACATTTCATTCCATACATGTACCTACACAAATCTGTCTTGACTTGTCATGTCACTTTTCTTTCTTCGTACTACGAGTACGAGTTCGTAGTGTGTTCTTTTGTATGTCCAATCAAATTTCAAATTGCAATGCATGCTCGACATTATTTTAGTATTGTATGTAGACTGTACCACTATGCTAGCGCGCAGATGTACAATGTAGTTGTTGTTTATCTGCTTTGAAAAATAATACAGAAAAAATACTTGGTAGAGTTTAAATATCTAAATTGGCTGCAAATGTAACGTGCCTAATAGTAAAGTAATTGTTGTGCTGTGTTGTCTTCTACGTATACTTTTATGAAACCTTAGGAGGTCACTCTCTTTCCTCCTTACACAATAAAGAGTCAAAGAACAGGAAATTCTCACATTGCATCAGAGGAGCAGTAGTAAATAGAGTTAAAAAATAATAATTATTGTCTCCCTTGGAATCTGGTGGAAGAATGCTACTTGTTGTACACATCTATCATCTGCAGCATAAAGGGCTGCATAGAGTAAGGCCTAACAAACGTCGTTCTATTTAGATCACACAGAAAGCAGAAATAAATGAAGAACTGCGTATCTGACTTCATACAGTATTCAGTGTAAACGTAACGAAATGAACTGAAATGACAATGTTGATGCTACGATTCTACTGTTTCTTTTCTGAGTGTTCTTTGACTGTGTTGTGATGTGGTTGAAAGAACTAATTGTAATTGTAAGGAGGTGGTATTCGACTATAGAAGTGGTTTGGTGGTTTTTGGTTGCTGTATGTACATGGGATTACCTAATGGTGGCATGGCACAGTAGACAAGAGTAGCGGTGGATTGCATTGCATTCGACTTGAGTCGTAGAAAAAATCTCTTGCACCGAAATTATACCAATAGGCGGTCCCCGGCTGAAACCTCAGCTAACCAAAAGAAACGTAATAATGAAACGAATGAAATAATGAATTGAAATGGCTTCTTTTTTCTTCCTTTTCATTTCTTCATTTCTCTTCTGGCTCTCGCTGTGGAACGGAAATGCCAATTTTCTCCCTCGACTCACTCCACTCGTTCACATTATCACAAACACTACGTTACATTACAGAGAGAGAGAGATCTGATGTACGTATTTAAATACTATTACTTGCTGTATAAGAATATACACATGTAGTCTACTTTGTTGCATCCAACATCAGATTAACATTAAAATTACTTCGAGAGTTTATAGTGTAGAATGTTGATTGTGGAGTTGGATTAGATTAATGTGAAATCTCATCTGATGTTGTTGCCGTATAGCTTAGTCTCGAGTTCAAACCAAAACTCAACATCAGTCTTGGTCTCACTCCACAATCAAATGTAATAAAGTTGAATGAAAATATGGTTGGCTATGCTTTAGTTTAGTTAGGTTGGTTCATTCCTTTGAAAATTAATCGATTCTGTTTCCCGTCCCGCTGGGTGTCTTTCATTTTACGGTTTCTACATCTCACTCTTTTCGAACAATCATCTTACTATTTTATTTCATTTCGTTTTATTCATTTGCCTTTCTAACATACTTTTTAGTGTAGGCAGTAGAATAGAGATTAAACAAGGAAAAAATACTACTGATTATGCATACTGGTATTACTTGTGCATGGTACGTAGATTTAAATAGCTTGTTGCCAGTAGTGTATTAAATATTAGGATTACCCCCCAAGAGCACCCTTAATACTAACAATTATGACGTAAAGAGGGTGGGTTTACTATTCCTTGCTATACAACAACATAAGGTACTTATTTTCAATTACAATATTTACGTGTTAGTTCTATATTTACATTCTAACTGATGTTTTTTGAATGCATGCTATGATGTTCATTTTACGACACTTACTTAAATCGGCATGTATAAACAAATCGTGTATTAA